>JAAXCT010001891.1:0-116046 GCA_012490785.1 Eragrostis nindensis | reverse complement strand
TTAAAGCAAAAATTGTTTGAATGTTCCTTGAATTATTTTAAAATGCTTCCCTTTTGGATAAAATTCTGGAAAAAGCCCCAACATTCTATCTTGACACATGTAACCCAAATACCATGTCAGTGGGTCTCACTTTTTGTGCAAAAATGTTGTCGATTAGTAGTTCAAGCTCATAATTGACCATATTTGAATGATTTTGTTTAATCGGGATTTTCAAATACAATCACTTGAACTTTTGGTTACTACTTTGCACTAGTAGAGTGTTTAGAAACATGATTAGGGCAGGGGTGTTTCAATGTTCCTCATCTCATCCTCTGCACAAAGCACTCAGTGTTTATTCCCGGGCCAACTACATTTAGCAAGGTTTTATCTTTGGTTCAGACTACTCCCTCTTTAAGTACCATATGAAAAGTTTAATTTTCAGCGGTAGTTTCAATTTTCAAGGTAATTGTTAGGAATCATGTTTGCATTGTTTATCAACGCAAGATACAGGGATTAACCTGAAAAGAAATCGCTAGCACACGTAGGTTACACTTAAAAACATCACTTCTATCATTCCTGAGTGAGTGAGTGAAGAGAGAGAGAGGAGAGAGAGAGGGAGATGCTCTAGTCCAGTCTCCTGAATTTTCAGTGTACACTAGTGTACACTGAACCTCTATGAATAACTAGTGGAAACAACAAAAATAATAGACAGCAACTTACGAAATAATTATCGCAGTATGAGAAATGCAACATACTCACAAGCTACGCAAGTTGAACAATTAAAAAGAGAAATTATTCGCAACATCTGACAGTAACTATTGCAACAAACAAAATAATTATCTGTGGCACATTGTTGGCCGTATGCGTCCTCCTCGACGCACGCCGCCTCATGCCCATGCATTTGTCTCCATGAGTAATGCAGAGTCACTACATTCCCACGCATTCCCATGCATTGAGTCATATGTGGGCTTTAAAAAAGGCAATTCATTTTTGAAGCCACGTATAACTCAGTGCGTGGGATTACGTGAAAATTGCGTGACTCTAGCACTACTCTTGTCTCCACTTCCAGAAACTGCATCGTGTACGTCCGTCCAGGCCTCGATCGGGTTCGTCATGGAACAAAGCGCGTCAAGCGCACTTTTGAGGCCGCCGCGCCCCGTGGTGCCGACGGCACGTACGGAATTAACATGGACGTGTCGACGGTGATCTCAACCTCGTGGCCGACCCCGGTGAATCGAAGCAGGTCATCAATGAAGCTCGCGGTAGGCAGTCGAGGAGGCGCGCCACGCAGCGGCGCTGTCCACGCCATCGTCCGTCGGCGGCGGTTGGTTGCACACACGAAAGTTGCTCGCGTTGGCGCGCTCCGCCCCGAGACCGCCACAGGACCGGCGTGGAGTACCTGTGAGGCAAGGTGAGTGCGCGACGGCGAATGGTAGCCACGCCAACATGTTTTGCCTTTGGGCCGGCTAGAATGCTATCCGGCCGGCATTTTACGCTAGCTACGAGGCAGGTGAACGACCTCGACCTCTGATGCTGGTGCGGTGCGTAAGGTTAGCGGCAACCAGCTTCGTCTTTTAATTTGCTCAAGCAGCATGCAAAGCAAGGAGGTGGCCGAGCTCTGGCGGCGCGCACGCGTGGCCGGGAATCATGGCTTCGTAGCGTCCTCAAGGCTTGGCGGATCGATTGAGAGCGCGGCAGGCCGTCGGGGCAGGCGATGCCAATGGACGACGAGATGCTCGCATGCGAGTCCATCAGCAAGCGCGAGGCGTTCGAGCCTTCGAGACGGCCACGCCGTGCACCTCGTCTAGTCATGGAGGACGGGAGGGCGCGGTGAGCTGTGGAGGGGGAAGGCCGGAGGGGAGAGGAGGGGGTTGAGCTCAGGCGGTACGGTGGGGCGAAGATCATGGCTCCGCCGCATCCTCATTGCCGCCGGCCTTGCGGCGCCCGATTTGGGTGGCTCCGGCCCCAAATCGGATCAACCAGAGGCGGCGGGGCCTCGCCACGGAGACGGTTGGCGTCAGCGCTCTAGCGGGATTCAACGGCAGCGATGCGATCGGGAAGACACCGCACCAGCGGGCGGGAAAGGGGAGACGGGGGAAACTGTTTCGTGGGAGGAATTTTTTCTCTTTTTTTTTTCGCGGGAGGAAGTTGAGCAGGGGAGGGAGGAGAGACAATTCGATGCATGTAAAAGAGAGACGAGACAGAAAACTGTTGGAGCAAATTTATTGTCTTTTGATACATCAAATGTTAGTTTTTTTCTGCTATACAAGATGGGGAAGGGCAACTGCTGGAGTGTCCAATGCTACTAATCATAGCATGTGTTTCTAAGAGCATCTCTAAAAGAGCTCTAAAACCTCTTCTTAAATCAAAATAATAGGATTCAATTAAAAAAACAATCTCTAACAGCACCCCAAAACTACTCCTAACTTCTTCATACCCTCTAAACTCCCCTCATTTGTAGCTACAAACAGGGGAAAAATTGAGATCCCCATTCTTCTTCTTTTTCACTAAAATTAATGATTTTATGGCCCCAAATGCTGACATGGCCCAATCAAAAGTGTTTTGATCTACTTTTAGGGAGGAACTGTTGGAGGAGAAAAGAAAAATTGCCCCGCATAATTTTTTGGTTAGCCTCAAAACAAGGACTAATTTTTTGGTAATCTCTTGGAGATGCTCTAACACTCCGTATATCGGAAAAGTCCAAAGGGGTCAAGGTACAAAATTAAAAATATGGAAATAATACATAAATAATTTCAATCTTAAACATGTCTGACCGTAGAACCTCTTGATTTCGAGAGCACAACAAACTTTACAATACGATGAATCATTTTACAAATTCTTAGTCGCTAGCCCTCTCGGTCAAAGACAACAGATCAGAATCGTTTTGCATGTGCCGTCAGAATCAGTTTGGTAAAGGTTGTGCGAAAACGATGCTGATCGATATTCAATGATATGTATTATCGTAATTGGTTCCAGAAATGGACCTGTTCAGTCCATATCTGATATATCCAAAATACAAGAGCATGAAAGAAAATAATTCTTTTTTTTTATCATTCCTTTCTATTGGAAGAAACTGAATTATTGGATTCTCGAAAAACCAGTTCACCACCCTTTACCAATGAGCCACAACCAGTCGAGAACGGCGCCAACGAATATGCCTCCCAAAAGGGAAAACGCAAGCAAGTTTCCCAAAGCATTTTTTCTGGTCCCTGCATGCATGTTCGATCACGACTCATGAGAACGAATGATGCAAATTAAAACACAGCTGTATCAGAAGATTATCACGTTGTCAGGACACCAACCTTGTACCCTTTCGGTGCCTCAGTCATGACAGAAACTGAGAGATATCCATGGCTTAAACCAAGAACCGATGTTAGTAAGATCATCCAGCCCTGACCACCATGTTTTACCGTATAGTAGAACGCAGGAACTAGGAGGAACCGTGAAACAACAACAATTAGTAGCCACTTCCGAGATGTCAGCTTAAATTGTTGTATCAGAGGTATGTATGATGAGATCAGATCCCAGTATAAGTGCACGCGATCAGGACAATGCCATACCTGCATATATATTGACACGAGATTGGATTCTGTAACTTACTGGTAATTCTCAGATTACAGACACTGAAAGAACAACACATTTATAGAAATTTAGATAGCAGTACCAAGAGCCCATGCTATGTGATCCAGTATCTTCTGCGAGAAACCCAGGTAGGATGGCGAATGTCAATAGATAGATCAGGAACATGTCCACTGCATAGTCTTTGTTCTGAAGCAGCAATTCCTTGGTACTCAAGCGTTCCACACATGTAGGACTTTCTAGGGACTGAAAATTTCGTTCAAAATTAGAGTCAATAGATTCGGTTGAATTATTTTCTTTTAGACAATTAATGGAAATTGTTCCAGCCTTTGCAACATGTCATATTGCAGCCGTTAGTTACAATACAATTGTGAAACATCTGCTGTCATTTTAACTACGTACGTACCGCTGGGTTCGCGTGACTTTTGATGCCAGCAGCAGCCAAATCAGCAGTGACTGTCAATGATCCGTCAGAAGCTGCTTGTGATCTATAAAAGTTCACAATTGACAACTTTGGGAAGATAAAAGCATATAGTACACGCATAGCAGCGCGAAAAAGCACGATATTGCTGAGAAGAGCACTGCACTAATTCATTGATTAGGTCAGGGTAATAGTTAGATGCAGGCAAAGGGATGCATCGGGAAAAGTTTGATAGTTGTTTGACATACTTGCTCCTTTGCGAAGGCCATTTCGAGAATTCTCAAAAGCTGCTTTTGTTATAAATCTCAATGCGGATGTTAAGGCACCTGATGCAGCAATTCCAGCATAGAAGGACTGAAACCAAAAAAAAAAAAGAAGTTAACCGACGCAAAGGCGCCATGTTGGATCGAAAATGTTGCTAGTGGTACCTGGATGAACTCTGGGCACATCAGGGAGAGATCACCACTCATCCCACCTTGAACATGACCATTGGCAACACCAAAAGAAGCAGCAATAACACAGGTACGATGAAGGGTGCAATTCCTCCTCTTCCGGAGGTTGCTACATCGAGCTGCAACATTGAAGAACCCCATTAACAGAACACTACACTGCTAATTCGTTGTTCCAAACAACAAAATAAAATCTGTGTAAATGCAATCAGTTGTGCTTACAAGAATCACCGCAAGCGAGCTCAAGAAGAAGAGCGTATACCCACCAAAATGCGCCTCCTAGTGTTCACTTTAGCCTCATAATATGTAAATCCGGCTGTTATGCTTAGGACGAATGGCTGGTAGGTCAGAAAAATAATTCTTGCAGGATGGTAGTTCTGCATTAGGAAAGACGAATGAAATCTTTTTTATCTTCACAAACCGTGTGTGAAACTTAAGTTGAGACAAATAATTTCATACGCAGTTCATACCGGAAGAGGTACATGTAGTAATCTAGTGTTGTTAGCATGCTGTTGAAACCAAAGAGGCATCCGTTCCCCAAAACCCAGCAGATGAATATGCCCCAATATTTCCCCTGAGATCGGACATAGTTTTTGTACAAACCAACACATGGTTACTAAGCGAACTCAATACAAGGATCATGTAAACTATTGAATACCTTTGGTGTGGCAGCACTTGAGTCCTCTTCCTTGTGCACCATGTTTGGCAGTTAAATTGAACTTCACTCAGCACAAAGACACAGACTCTGAGGACAATGAGATTGTGCATGTATATGATATATACACAAAGTAAACACTGAATGTTTGGACCAGAATATCACTTACCTTCGTAGGGCTATGAAATGAGGACCTACGAGCTACACAAAGGACATATAAAGGAATGGCAGCTTGTATTGGGAAAGACCAGCGATTCTTTTTTGGACGGAATAAGACCAACAAATGAAAGACCAATGGCTTGGAAGTAATAATATAAGTCTTTGATTCATGTGTGAACTAACAGCATCACACTAAACTTAATCCGAGCAGAAAAAAATGTTAGTAGTTAAATAATTGCACAGAGAAACGGCAGATGGAATCAATGACAGATAGCGCCCGTGATATCTGTGACAGAAGCATATATTCATTGTGATGATTTCGTGTCGAGGTGGCTGTTCATAGCTACAGCAAGTATACATTTATATTTTTTGCCCTTAAGCACCGTCCATCCAACCGTCAATGCTTAATAGCTATCACGTTCACATGCATGTGGCATCATATATTAAGTACTCATGCTCAATCATCGATGTAGAGATGCTTAAGGGCATCTATATATCTTACTTCCCAACAAGAATCTACGAAACTTGGGCCATAGAGTACATTGACCTTGAAGTCGTAGAAAAAAAAAAAGAGGTCAGGCATGTGCATCAGCTGGTTGTCTTGGAAACAAACGGAATACCCAAATGCCCTCAACGGAGAGAAGCACGATGGAAATATATGGAGATGGATGCAACGGCTGAGACCAATAGAATGTTTTTATGGCCGGAAAAAGTCCATTTTACTCCCACAAACAAATCACTTTGTTTATTTTACATCCTAAACAAAATGATGGCTTACTTACTTACCTAGTTAATTCCATTTGAGGTTTTTTTTTGGGTTTCTCAGCCTACAAAAAGAATTTGAAGCTTAAATTTTGCATAATGACAATTCAAACATACGTCTATATGACATATTTTTTCAATACTATTCACATAGTTTCATTGCGATTACCGTTATATGCATACAAATGATATTAGAAAATAATTATAAATTATTTTAACATAGTTTATTGTTTAAACTATGATCATGCAAAATTTGATCTTCAAAATTCACATGTAGGCCAGGAAACCAAAAAAAAAAAGAGAAAACTTTATTAAGATGTATAATGCATCAATTGGAATTGTTTGGAGGAGTAAAGTGAGCCATTATTTTGTTCAAGGTGTGAAACGGACAAAGTGAACTATTCCGGGGAGTAAAATTGATTTTTTTTTTTCCCTTTATGGCCCTGCATGCGAATATGATGACTGGCCATTGGAGCATGACCATAGCTAGGAGGGAGAGTGGATCATCATGCAATCAGGATCACTTGGTGCACTTTGAGATTAGCGCTTTGTCATTTCAAATCTATTAGATTCCAGCTATCTAATGCAAACGAAGAAAATGTGCATATATATTAAAATAACCAATATACATCTGTTGTTTCTTTTTCCGCAAAAGTCTTCTCTAAGTTTATTGTTGGGGATCGGCATCTTCCGTAATGACACAGCCCAGTGTGACCTTCGTAATTAATGTTAAAAAATTGTTGTCTTGATTTCACTTGTTTTTTTTACTGGTCAAACGGTGGGGAAGATTCCCCACCTGATTTCCATTATATAAATGGTTGCCCAATTAGGCACAGATGGATTTACAGCATTTTGTGAGATTCAAGAGTTTGCTATGGGATTACATGATTGAAGTAAACAAGGAGCACCATGAATCAGAGGGCGTCGTCTCGAGGAAGTCGGCAGCACCACAAGTAAACATGATTTCACTTGTTTCATGCTCAGGCAGGAGCTCGGCCTCCGGAATTTCACGATGGACCTGAAGGATGAAGGCCCATGGAGGGTGGTGCGGTAATGACAAAGCCTGAATGAGTTGGTCTTGGCGAAGTTTGGAGTCTTCTTTAGACAACCCATCAGCTTCGGCATTCTTGGGAAGAGGAGAAAAGGTAAAGAAGATCAGAGGGCAGCGTGGAAATGGTGAAACCCAAGGCATCTGTGACACCCCTGTCTCGAAAAGCTCTAAACACGCATCATGCTCATGTTCATACATTATGCCTGCATTTTGTGTGTATGGAGTAAACTGGAATGATCAGATTGTTTGAAGTAAAATAAATAGTTTAAATCTTTTAATTACAAGTCAGAACGCGCCCTTGTGAAGAAGCTCCAAACTTACCAACATAAAAGTTTGCCTTGCCAAAATTTACCAAGAACAAGTCCATGACAGATAAGCTTTTGGAGAATTTTACGAAAATGTTAGACCTCTAAAGTATTCAGACAAGATTTTAGAAGTAACTCTGTTGAAAAGTAATAATTTCAAATTTGTATTCTGGAAACAGAGCAAAATTGTAGTTTATTTTCGCCTCTGTCATAGAAAAATCAGCATTATTTTTATATTTTGTTTGCTATTTATTTGAAGCATGGAAAGTAAGGAGTTTGTTAATTCAGAATAAAATGACAACAAAACTGGGATCCACCTGTCAGCTACACCACCGCTTGTCTCTTTTTCCCTACCGTTGGTACTTACTCCCTCAGTCCCAAAATATAAGGATTGAAAGGTTTTTGATTTGTCCCAAAATATAAAGGATTCTACATATAAGACAAAATTTTGAGGTTGCTGATAGAGTTGGTGGGTGGGTGATATAAGGTAAAATGAAATGTATAGTAGTCTTTTACTATAAAGACTGTTTTATTCTGAGATGATAGGATCTTTTACATTTTAGGACGAAAATAGTACAATGGCTGCGGCTTGCCTGTCTCCTCGGCCTTGTCTCTATCGGTGGTCAATCAACGCAACATAAACAACGAAACGGTGCCGTCCTTTGTCTCCCCTGAATCGAGCGCTCTCTGGCCATGCCTGATGCCTGTCTTCAACAGAGCTCACTGAAATGAAACGGTGAAGATCTAGAGTTTTGCGGCATGAAGGTCCAGCTCGACTTCCCAGAAACTCGATTCGGGTTTGTTGGGTAGCTCAGGTCCAGCGGCAAGAAGGCAGGAGCCTGATTTTTAGGCGGGAGCCTGATTTTTCAGGCGGCAGCAAGCACGGCAGCAGCAGTAAAGTCAATTACGGCGGCCGGTTCTCGGGGGTTTGTTTTTGTTGCAGAGACTTCGATTCAGGCCTTTCCTCATCGGTTCTATTGATCCGAGGTTTGATTTTTCGGCACGGAGTTCGATTGTGGCAGAGATTTTGGTTCTATTCATCTATTCTGGCTGCTGCTGTTGGCGTCTACAAGCAAGGCAATCCGTTGTTGTTGGCTTGGCTGAGAGCCCATTGCTTGGTGTCATTTGTAATTGTGGTTACGAATAGACCTTCAATAATTTGTTATTTACATCACGTTGATTGACGGAAAAATAGGTAGGCCCGGTTTCTCGCCCTGGACGAACTAATGCCAGACACAGCTGAGACAGGCAAGCCGCGGCCGCAATGCAAGATGCTACCCTGTACTGTCAGCAAGCTAAAGGATCAGAGCTGGACGAGATCTAGATCACCCCCCCAAAAAAAAAAGTGCCGCACAGCTCAACCAAATAAATCATGCAACCTTCGCCATAGCTATCTATGGGACAAACATAGGAATGCTATTTTCTACCAGTATTTTGTAAAACAAAATAAATACATGATATCACTAAAATATCTTCAAGGAAAGTCCATGCATAGGATTTACACGTTTCCAAACAAAATACTTCAAAAATTATTGATGGTCAAAGATTTAAATGTTTGATTGTATCCTCGTCCAAAATGACGTGTTTCCAAAAACTGAAAGGAGTGCTAGCTACAATCGAGTGGTCCATGTTCAAAAAAGGAAAAAAGGCCTTTCATTTGAAGCACATGGTAAAACATGTCTACTGAGACTACACTTATCCAACGGCTACACGACAACAAAATTAGCTCCCAATCCACATTTACAATGTAGGGCATATGATGGGCTTTAACTCTACAAAAGAGCTACCAACTGGTTCATTTGTTAGAACCAACCAGAAGTACCTAGAGCTAAATCTAGAATAAATCAGCACTGGGATTTTACAACAGACAAAAAACTAACCAAGGGATTTTGTGTACATTTCAGCAATTGTTTACATGGCATCAGCATCTCCAGTCATGAAACCATCGACTGCCATGTCGTCTGCATATCTTCCCCCATGCTGGTTTCGGTATACACGATTGTAATCTAGCGACCTAGGACGGTCATCTGTTCCAGACACATGAAATAAGATCAACATGTTAAACTAGCTCTGCTCCAAGTCAGAACTCAAAATAATTTTGTGAGGGAAACATGCAGCACAATATTTTCAAATGCACTGCATATATTATAAGTTTATATTCATCAGAGCTACTGTGTAAAATATTTAAGGGACCTGTTCAATTAAGTGCAAAGGGACAGTACATGGAAGTTAAGATCCTAGATTCAAGATCGTATAGAGCGGAAGCAAGAAACTTCTCATCCAAGGGAACAGATGAATTTCATCAAGTTCTGGCAGAAGCTCAGGGGGGCCTCAATTTATATCATAAGGCGCATACAATAAACTTACCACTTTCACCATCAGATGCTTCAGCAAGCCTTGCAATTGCATCGATCAAAGATTGTTCATGCTCCTGCCAGAACATCCATTAGTTTAGGAGAAAAGGCAACCCATTCCAATAATGGTATGCATGTCCTTTACCTTCAGCACTTTCTTTGCCCTCTCCATCTCAAGGGGGTCAGGGTGGCCTGCGCTGAAAACCCGTTCCACCTACATAGGCAGATAACCATATAAAAAAGATAATTCAGTATATTCGAACGAAAATATTTAATTCCTTTCAAACAAACCTCCTTTATGAGAAAGTCTGTATGAAGTATTTCAATATAGTCTGAACTTTTCTTCCCAACACCGTTTTGTGAAGGTGGAAACTCTTCCTAGACGAGTTCTTCTGGGGCCCTCTGCCCCTTCCAGCACCTGAAACAGGGCCACTGTTGTTTGGCTTTTTACTACCACGAACAGGGCCACCATGACCTTGCAGGTATAGTCCAGGATCTCCATCTTCCCATTTTATATCTTCAGGTCCCATCTGCAATAATGAACAACAAATATCATGAACAGATTATTGTGTAGACTCTGCGTGTGGCTTCGCATATCTTTCAAAAAGTATGTTCAGCTGTTATCGTTAGTATCACAGTTTACTTTATTCCTTTGGTAGTGAAGACCAGAGTCATTTTATTCCTTTTTGCAAATCATAGTTAAGAAGAAAACTGAAATAGATACTCCCACAACATATCCAGGTATAAAAATGCTGAGTTCAGGTTCTGCCAAACAACAAACGATTAGTTCAAGTAATTTTGAGCCTTAATTCGTGCACTTGGTGTTTGGACAAGCAGTTCATAAAAATAATGCTTAGCCAGTTTGCAAAACTACACGATGTTAAAAGGGAACAGATCCAAGAACAGCAACCGGTTATTGAGTTTGCTACATTGTATGTCAGGTCCAGTCCATTTTGGAAGCATTGAGACGTATGGCCTTATTATAGCTATCTGAACAATAGCAGTCATAATTTAAAAAAAATTGAAAAGTAAAACTTGACCAAAGGGAGAGAAGCCCCCTGGCATTTTATTAAGAGGATGCCGCACTCGAACCCAGAGCTTGGCTAGCAGTTGTAATTAAACCCCAGATATCTCACGCTTTTCATGTAGGCTAAGGAAACAATTTCGTTCACTGCCACATTAAAGGCTGCCAAAATACCTATCACAATTCAGGCATAATTTAAGTATGCGCAAGAGCGGATGAAAGAGATGGGGGAAAAATAGAAAAACTAAACTAGCAATCAAGTGCAACCTCTAAGCAAAATAATCTAGTGATACTTTTCCAACAGAATACTTCCTTGTGTCCCATGTGAATACTTTTCCAGCAGCATAATTGAATCAAGCAATGAAAAAAAATTTAATCTAGGTTCCCTGTCTATTCTCTAGATCCCAGTCCCCTGCTTCTAGTATCACAATCCCCTTCTACTGCACACATGACATAAACAATGTCCTTAGATCCGGATTCATGACTACCTTAGTTTGATACTCTGTTGGGAATATATCCACATATAAAAGACAGAAAATTGGCAGTTCATATGCCCAGTGACAGAGGACAGAGATTGACCAAGGATCGAGGGGGGGGGGGGGCAAAGAACGAAACAATTTTGAAAAGTACAAAGCCTAAACATGAGTACAACACCAAAGCTAAACTAGCAATTAACTCGCATCAGAAGTTAACACATCATCCACAATAAATGAACATTTACCTCTTTCAAATCGACCCATTCCCAAGTTTCATGAGCTGTATCTATGTCGTAAACCAGTGCATAGCGATCCTACATTAATTATACTGACTTAGAAAGCATATAAACCAAGATAAAGTGACAACTATGAATGCTAAAAGATAGAACGTACCTCAGCTGCATTATAATCAGTTATCACAGCTTCATAAAAGCTATTATCATCAGGCCACCGAGTCATGACTTTACGGCCGATTAGTGGATTTAATGGCACTCCTTCAGGAGGAGGGACGCCAGACGGGTTTCTGTTCGTGCCTGGCCCCCTCCCACCAAGACCAGCAGAAGATGGCATAGTTTTGACTGTGGCAGCACTGGGTATCTTCTGGCCCTTCCAGCACAATTAATTGCCGCCAAAGAAATAAATATGACATCACAAATATTACAGCTATGAAATCAGATGTTTCAACCATCACTTACTGGTTTGGTCTTTTTGCCCTTAGTGCCTGGTGGACCGGCCTTTTTAGCTCCTGAAGACGACGGTTGCATTGGGGCACTTAAAGGCTGTGAATGCACAGCAGATGGTGCAGGAATCGATGCGGAAGGAATGGGTTGAGACGTCTTCTGCCTCTTGCGAGCAGAGGTTGTAGGACTGGGCATGGGGTCATGAGAATGCTGAGCATTGTTAACCAGATTCATCTGATGTCCACCTGTTGACTCCCTCCATTCCCTTAATAGAAGACACTAGAGGTAAGAAAAAGGAGAATCAGAGTAAAGATGTATATGGCTCTGTCATTATAATACCTTATACTTCTGATAATGTCATCATTATTAACTCTATTTAGCAACTCCCGGTGTTCTTTGTCAGACACTCTTAGCTCCTTTCTAAGCTCAGTAATGAGTCCTTCTTTTTCCTGAGATCATAGGTTCAAACTTTTCTAAGGTCAGTTAGACGAGTAAAATAAAGAGTGACTGAGATAGAATGTATACCCATGTGATAGCATCAGATTGAGCCTTGAATGCTCGAAGAACTGAAGAATATGCTTCTTGCTCAAGTTTATGTATCTGTGTTTCCATATCTCTCTGAGGTTGAACTCTAGCATACGGATCAGCACCAATCATATCTCTTCCGTTACCACTCATACGGCCACTTCCTTTCAAAGCTCTGCTCTGATATGATGGTGGAAGATCATCATCGGTTCCTGAAATCAACGCCAAATTTCTGAGCATAACATTTGAAAATTGTTACCTGACAGGTTCAAACCAGTTGGCAGGAAGATTCCCAACCTGTCACCGGCAGGAACCGGTGTGAAATAATCTCAAAATATATTCTCAACATACAAACTCTAGTTCAGAAAAAAGGTAACAATTTGTAATAATGCTATAATCTATTATTCACCCAAATCACTCATTTGCGTGTTACAACCTCCTGGCAGAGGGGATAGTACATTTCCATATTCAAAAACATATGGAGACTCAATAAAAACATTGCATTACTACCTATCAAAAAATAATGATTCACACATTGATCTTTCTTTGTCGTCATCTTCTATGGGCAATAGTGCAGATAGTAACATATTAATCGTCCTTAATGCTACCACAGCACCATTTTGTCAGGAAAAGAACAGCAGATGTGCAGGTCTAATACAAATTGTATTGTGGATTTGTAATGGCACTAAAACCGTACCTAGATATGCTAATGCGCACATGACTATGTCCACAAATGATTCGTGATAATGCATGGAGAGAGAGAGAGAGAGAGAGAGAGAGAGTTGCATAAGGGGACATCAAGAAACAATAAAGACAATTGTACCGATTAAAATAGTTTGAGGGAGTATATCGAGACAAGATTTTGTTTAGTGGGTCAAACAGACAAAGTATATTGTTGGAGTAAAATACACTTCTTTCCTAACAAAAAGTGTCACCAAGGCGTGACTAGTCACTAGGTGGAGCATCAAAACTTTGCCTAGACCTCGGCTTTTCTCCCATTTTGCCTACAGTTATCTGTTTCAATGCGTTAATATTTCTCTTTTCTATCGTTTATTACCCTAGCGTGACCAGCGGCTAGCTTTCTTTTAAACATTGGATTTAACCATCCTTACCAACTGTATGGCTCTGAAAGTGTATATATTCACATGCTTTATCTTCCTCCTTATTTGTGTGTAATTTTAAAAATTAGACCAACCAGTTGAACAAAATATTCAAATTAGAAGAGGTTCTAATGAACATGGCTGTAAACCCCAAAATTTAGTCACCTGCTTAAAATATCACTATATTCAGTGTTATTATCACAAACTATGTTTTTAAGGCGGTAAGGGGAGGTAACTCATCCCCTTCCAATTGCCTAGGCGGTGCCAGGCGTGCATAAGGCGAGGTGAGGTGACACCATACCCATTTGAGAGACAGACTATACATACATTCTGAAGGGGAGAAAAGGGAAAAGAAAGAGACAAAGAAGAGAGCCATAAGGTAAAGAAGGCCCAGGCCACCAGTCCAATAACCTTCCAACAGCCCACAAGTTGACCTATACAGACATCTTCTCGATGGCTCTCATCCCAGCCAGTGCCCTCTCCCTCCCTCCCTCGCGCGCAATGCTCCAGAAACTTGCAACTCCTCTCTGTCAGACCCTGCTCCTTGCTGTGCTTTCAGATTGACTGGTGCATCTCCTCCTAGATCTGCTGCCACCAAGCTAATCGGAGGACGGAGGGAGCTCTAAGCCAGCCAGAGGGCCGGAGCCAGCAGGAAGAGCAGCAGGGGCAGCTTCTTGGCCTCCCTAGCCGGTTCCCATCCCATTCTTGCTCTATTCTCCCTCCTTCCTTCGCTTTTTCCACTTTCCAGGCAAGGCGACAGGGGTGCCGAGAATTTTTGAGCGCCTTGACACCAACTTAACAAAATCGATGCCAACAGAAACTCCACCAGACTTCAATAACAATGAAATTTACCTCATATCCCCAGTAATAAAATTTATGACATATTACCAGAACCAAAAACTAATAGTCGAGTAAGGAGCTTTGAGCATAGTGTGTTGAGAATGTTGGGCCCAAGTTACAAATTTATGCGATGATAGCACCAGCACACAGCAAGGATACTATCTTAAATAACTATTTTTCTTGACTATTTTACATTTTATAATTCCTTGGGTATGCACATGAACAACGAACTGATAGAAGAAAGAACTACTGTCTCCTTATGGGTGTACATATTTCCTCATGCTCCATGCCTACTGGAAAGAGTTATCTTTTTCACATCCAAAAGCTCTTACAACTTTACAGCTCATTCAAAATCCAATAAACAATGCCTAAAACAAACTAAACACCAACCTAAACTTCTATTCACATTTGAATTTGCATCCGACTGACTAAGTACCTACAATGCTTAACTGAAGTTCCAAACCGAAAATACCAAAAGTATGATGTTTTGCACCAAACATCCGGTTAACAATAACAAAATCGAACAACTAATTTCGCAAGGTTACGTGGACAAAGCAAACAAATTTGAAAGAACTAACGCACTCCCCACTTCTATTCAGCACAATTTCCACCATTCGGCAACTGAAAAACTACGCCCAATCTACGAAAACCAACAGATTAAACAGCGAATCATGACCGTGGCTGTCGAATCAACCGCACTCACCGCTGGAGTCCACGGCGTTCCCGAAATCCATCCCGCTTCTCAGCTCGGTAGGATGCGAATCCCACCCAAATCACGCCTCCTAATGCCCCGCCGTGGCCGCCACCAGCTCCCCCAGATCCACCAGCCTCGAGACGGATCGACCCCACCCACCCCGCGCAGACGACGGAGCCGCGGCTTCCGGGGGCCGATCGAGGCGCGGAGCGGCGGATCCCGGCGAGATCTGAGCAGATTCGGATGGCGACAAAGGGGAGCGAAGGAGGCGGGGCGGTGGGAGAGGCAAGAGGCGTGCGGGAGGAGGGCGAACTAGCGACGGGTGGTGCGCAAATTATTGGAGGGGCAAAAAGGGTATTTCGTCGGACGCATAGGGGGATTTATAGGCGCATGGTGTCGGAACTCGGAACCGGGGCATATGTGGGTGTACATGGCTACATGCGGCTCCGCAGCTACTTTTCAGAATTTTCTTCGAAATATATAAAAGCATTTTTGAAATGAATTAAAAAACAGTTTTTGTAAAAATACTAGATGTAGACACTCAGCCGTACGATAACTCACTTTATAAAAAAGACGCACGAACAGTTTATTTCTATGAGGGCTAATAAGAGCAACTTCAAGAAAATAGCTAAAAATGTACTTTAAACTTCTTGATTTAGCTATTCTCTAAAATAAAATATCCAAAAAAATACTATAATCCAACAGCCTTTATAAATTTGGTAACAGAATTAGCTAGTAATACTGGCTCTCCAAAAGTAGCGAACAAGAATTCCGGCATGGAGAGCCATGAAATTTATAGGGTGAGTTAGACAATCTATTTTACTAAATAATAGGAGTTTGTCTAAACCTCACTCGAGTGTTTTTTGCCCTGGCTACACTCGGTTTTTTGTCCGTCCGTTCGCTTCGCGATTCGTGCTGGAAATTTTCAGTTCCCCCGCTTTCTTTTCGATTTTGGCCCGCCGCCCAGGTGTTTGTCCCCACCTGTTTGTACCAGACACGTTTTGAGACGAAGAGGTCCATTTCATTTCTCCTCCTCACCTGTTCGAGTTGAGACGAGGGACGGAGGGCGGCGAGCTGAGGTCATTTCTAGGGTTCTTCGATTCAGGCAAGTTTGCTGCTCCCCTTCGCGTGCCATTTGAGATTGCGATTGATTCTCCCTGGTAGATTCGTAAGCTGTGCTTCGATTTAGATCTCACAGGCCTAGGTTTGCTCATATGGTTCATTTCTGTCCATGCTTGGTTCAATCGAATCTGCTGGCTGCCTGTTTGTTTTGGGTGATTCGACTTGTTTGAGCTGTGATTCACCTTGTTAGCTTCGTGTATTCGCAGTTGATTGGTTCGATTTATTAGATTTTGCTCTGAAATGTGATCTCCCTCCCGTACTGCATGTTTGCCTTGGTTGAATCGACATGTTTGATACGTGATTTGCGTGTTAGCTCCGTGTATTCGTAGTTGAATGGTTCGATTCAGCGTTTGTTGCTATGAACTGTGATCGCCCCTCCCCTCTTTATGCTCTGTTCCACATCACATGTTTGAATGGTAGTGCAGTTTTGTAAGTAATCAACTCCCGTTCGTTTGGCTGCTGTCTCATCCTGATTAGGATGTGTCCTGCTTTGCATGAAGTTGTGATTCGACTTGTTTCCCATCAATTTGTTCATTAGGTATCGCACCAGTTCCTTGTCTGAATCATTTCGAATAGACATGCAGCACTATTTGTGTCTGATATTAGATGATTTGGTACTACTGCATATTCCACTGGTTTAGGTTTGTTAATTTTGTTGTATTGAAACATGATTTTCCACCCATTAGGTCTGTTCATGTATGTTTCCATTTTGATTTTTACTTTTCCACTGATCTATGTTATTTTTCAAATGTTAGATGGCTTGAAAAGGACCTCCTCCTGTAGTTGATATCTCTAGTAGTGAAGATTTCGATGACTCAGATTTTGAAGAAGTTGATAGGACTCGTTGTCATCAGCGTTCTGAAGCTTGTGATAATGATTCTGATGATTCCATTGAGTCTCAGGTACATGTTTATTTGTTTTTCAGTATTTAGATTCACAATTTTTTTGTGTTGTTGTATCTAGTTGTGATGTGTTATTATGATTTATGTTAGGATTCTGATTCCAGTGATTTTGCCTCATTCAATCCTGTTGTTTACCAGCATTTCTTAGATGAAGTAAACTCTTTAGTCATGAACCTTGTTTAATAATTTCATTCTTCTTGTGACATACATGATGTATTTCTCTAATAGTTGTGTTCTTGTTGGATAGTTCAAGAAGATGAGGAACTTATTTGTTTTCTATAATCTTTGTAGTCTAAAAGAGGTTTCCATTGATTTGAGTGGAGTGAAGGTCACTTATTGGTCATTGGGCGAGTCTTTGAAACCTGGTGGTGTCGTGAACACTTATGTTGTAGCTGCATTTTGCTACTTTATGTTCTCTAAGCCTCATGGTCATCCTGATTTCTCGAATCACCATTTCTACTTCCCATACATTGCTGTATGATTATTCCTCTCAATAGTCTTTGTCTAATTTGTTCTAATTGTTCATGTGCCATGTGATTGTAGGAGAATTTGTTGAAGAATGTTGACCAAGCTAACCAAGCAATTATGAAAAAGGCTTTTGAAAGGTCCAAGACCACTACAAAACTCCAACACCGTAAGTTTTTACCAACTTACAAGTCAGTTGCCTTTAAATTACAACTTTCATTTACTGTAATTTGCTCGTTTGTTTCATGTAACTTTAACTATGTATCACTGTAACTTAAGATTGTATATGACAACTCCTCAATAATGTACTGATGGGTCAAATGATTTTTTAATGCAGCTTTTCTTCCCTACTTTTTTTGATAATCACTTGTTTGTCTTTGCCGATGCCAATAATCACAGTTCTTATCATTTGTTTTTTCCTGATCTGTCATGTACTTGTGGCCACCTAAAGCCGATGCTGGTGCCTCTGGTGTCAAAACATGGTTGTGGTCGAAGTCAAGCCTAGTCACAATCCAAAATCCTTTGTTTTTTTCTGTCACTACCATTACAACTGGACAATTAGTCTTCACTAGCACATTGGTATTCCTCTTCACTTTGTTTTCTGATTCTTTTTTCTTGTTGCTCTGATTCGTCTTTTCTGGTTCTACACCCCACCTGGTGCACTTCATCTCTTGTTTGTAATACTCATAGTTCATTTTTTTGTTTGTTGAGCTTGCAACATGTGTAATTGTAGCTTTGAATCCAGCTAGCATTGCATAGTAATGGAAGAAGTGCTGATAATCTTCTCTACTCGCAAACGGCTGTCCAATTTGTGGTACATATTTGCTGTTCACATCTGCATTATTGCCTTCTGCAGCTGCTTGTTGTTCACTCATGAGAAATGATGTTAGCTCTTCCTCTGTCAATTCCTGACTGCTGTTTACTTCATCATCATTTTCCTCTGAATTTGTGGCTTCGATTATGGTGTGAGATCCTGTTTTACTTTCGCTTCTTGAACATTCTGCAGGTGCTCCTTCAGACATATGTGACATCTCACTGCTTGACATTGGGTCCTGTTTTTGTATGTAGAGATGTCAGAACAGAATAAAATTATTTCTTTCAAAGCAGTAGTACAAAATTGACATTGCATTTCATATACCTATGCAACATTTAGTTGGCCAAATAAGTCAATCTGCCAGTTTGTGTCATCAATATGATATGCAGGTTTTGCACTGTTATAATCCATTGATTCCTGCACATGACATTATTTGATTATGACTTTGTTTCATATATGTAGTTATCAAGCCAAGAGGATTCCATATGTTACCTCAATTTCTGCTGCTGAATAGCCATTGTAAGTGAACATATCATTGTCATTGATTTCACTTTGAGTCATGTCCTGTTATGCAAGAAAGAAATTCATGTTAGTAAGTTCCTAGTAATAAATTGCATTTTCTTTGTGTTATTTTAGCTCAATGTATCACAAACCTCAGTAATTTCTTGCAAATTTGCCTTTGACATGTCGTTAATCTATCTCGAGCTTGACGTTCCAGCCTGCATTTGGTCCTATAGCAGGGCATCATGTATAATGATTTGTTCAAACAAAACTGATCTGATCTCAGTTTAGATGTGTTAGACATTACCTCAAAGTCATGATCCCCTAACAGAAGATTTGTGTATGGCTCTTGGTTTACTTAGAAAACATTAATTACACATTCAATGTACTAGATTTACAGTTTACCAACACTGTAAATATGGAGCTTTGTGATTGTAACTCCAGGATTTAGGTTTCCATTTCTTATTTGCTACATTGACTTTGAAAGTTTCTAGAGGCTATACCTGCATAAAATTATAGCTCTCCATGATTCTTTGCTCTTGGGAGTTCCTGATTTGTCCATTAGCAAACCTGTGTAGCTTTCATGGTATTATTTGCCAATATGCAGTCAGTGTATTTTCACCATATGCAACTCTTCTTTAAAATTACAACTCATATATTTTTTTACCTGCCCTGTTATCATCGTGGTGTTTAGATATTGCTCGATGTTATGTGCATCCTGGTAAACTTCATAGTCCTGCATAATAGCCTTTCCTTTTTGTTTTTCAGTTTCGCGAGGTACTATGGTTTCCTGCAATGATGAACGCTACGGTCAGTTTTGCAGAAATTATTTTTAACTTCATATTGTCCAGGGCATATGAATTTAGTCTTCTTATGCAATTTTTGTTAGAAACCAACAAGCAGTAGCATAAAGTTCTCATTTTATTTGGTGGTCAAACATTCAGAGGTTACTTGGAATCAACAAGTTCATGTGCTCTCCTCAACCTGATGCAGTTTCACTCAGATTTGATACTTGAAGATCTAGATGGTGGAAACAGGCAAGCTGCAAAGAAGATAACTCTGATTCCTAGAGTTCAGACCGTACGATTTGAACCTGTTTGTCCTCCATGATGTCCCGCCTTTGATTCAGCTTCTTTGGCTCTTCTGTTTGATTTCTCCTGCTAGATGCAGCTGATTCTGTGCGCAGGACGCTTTCTTTTTTAGCTGGGCCTTTTTGTTCTCTGTCCTTTCGGCCCAAATGCTTCTAGTCCAGATCCAACTGATGGCCCAGACAAAAATCTTATGTTTTTCGCTAATCAATTCTGAATCGTTCAAATTGCATCGTATGGTTTAAAAATTCGAGTGTACAATGGACTATTTTCACTTGAATTTTGCGAGGAAAAAATTTGAGTGTTTTTTTTGGCAAAAACACTCGAGTGTACAAACGATGCAAAACACTCGAGTTTAATATAGTCGGTCCCAATAATAGTTATATTTGACTCTACAATTTTTTTTTGGCTATTCTCTTGGAGTTGCTCTAACAGGTTGGGTTGTCTGAATTTTTCATTCGGAAATCACAATAGGCATCTTGCAATCAACGAATTTGTTTTAACACAAGTAACTAGGAAACTTAAATTCAGCCAAGACTTTAGCATTGTTTCAGATACGGTCTTGGACTCCACAAAACTTAAATGAATCAAGGCCGCCTTCTCATTGTGCCTAAGCCTTTCCGTTTCAGGATCCGGTCATCTTAAATCTGGGGGTGGTGTTTCTTGGAGCTAAATCTCAGAGCTTGTTGCTGCTTTTTTTTTTGCTGCTTTTTTGCTGCTTTAGATTTGAGTGATAGGTTCAACCATTGGATTGTTTTTTTATCTTTCTTTCATCTTTCCCCATCCTGTTGTTGAAATGACTGAATGCAAATTCATAGTTTAGAGAAAGCCCC
The DNA here is from genome assembly GCA_012490785.1 of Eragrostis nindensis. Classification (NCBI taxonomy): domain Eukaryota; kingdom Viridiplantae; phylum Streptophyta; class Magnoliopsida; order Poales; family Poaceae; genus Eragrostis; species Eragrostis nindensis. Next base: position 95,268 of record JAAXCT010001891.1, on the reverse strand, counting down.
CAAACTTTTGCAGCATTTCTGTATATGTCTTACTGTATATACATATTTCAAACATTTCACTGGAGTTCTCCACTCGAGGAATCGAAAGTTCATTAACATCAGATACTTTTCGCCAGAGATGCAAAGTTCTTTTTTTTATATGTATATGATACATTTTTACTGTTACTCCATTAAAAGCTTGGTTCCTGTGTGCCATTCATAACGGAATTCATCAAGGTGCACGTACAGCATGCAGTCATTTTAACAATATTTTCTTCAGTGACTATGTTGAACACGCTCATTCTTATCGTCCACCTGATAGGCCAGAAAATGTACACATGCTAGTCATAATTTCTGAATCGGAGAGGATAGATGGCTTGAATCCCTTGTTCTGCATGACTGACATCATGTTGAAACAGAAATTCGTTGGTGCCATCTCTGGTAATGGCATGTCCCCAACAAGGTACTGCATAACTTCTCTCATGGCAGGTCTTGCAGCTGCTAATGGATGTGCGCACAGAAGACCTAGCTTTAGCACCATGTTAACCTCATCATTGTTATAGTTACCGTCGAGTCTTCTATCCACTGTTTGCACGAGTGAACCGTTTTGCCAATTTTGAAGAACCCAATCTACTAACATAATATGATCATCTTGAGTTTCATGCCTGATGAGCCTTTGTCCACAAGTTACCTCAAGAAGAAATGTTCCAAAAGCAAACACATCTGTTAAAGGAGATGACTTACCTGTGCGTTGCAACTCAGGGGCTAAGTAGCCCATGGTACCACCAACCCGTGTGGTCTGTACATTACTACCGTGGTCATATAACTTTGATAGGCCAAAGTCTTCTATAGTCGTCCATTCATTTCAGTATCGAGGGGCACATCGCTTGCCTTAATATCTCTGTGAATGACAGTTTTTTCCCACTTTTCATGCAGATACAACAAGCCACAAGCAACTCCTTTTATGATATGAAACCTTTGGGTCCAATCCAGACTGAACTCATCCTCTTTACAGTGCAGATACTTGTCAAGACTGCCATTTTTCATGTAATCATACACTAGAATGAGTTCATCTTTACGCCGACAATAGCCAAGAAGTTTCACTATGTTGCGGTGTCTAATGCGGCCGATAGTAACAATCTCGCTGATAAATTCTTTCATCCCTTGTCTTGACTCATGGGATACTTTCTTGATAGCTACCTCTGCTTTGGACTTTGGCAACACACCTTTGTATACTTTTCCGAATCCTCCTTCACCTAGGAGGCACTTGTTCTCAAATCCTTCCGTAGCATGGTACAAATCTTTGTATGAGAACCGATGTGGTCCGAACTCAGCCTCCCAATCTTCCCGCAGCTCAGCATACCTTAGTCGCCTTGTTATCACAAGAACAGTGGTGATACCTGCAGCTAGGACCAACATACCAGTGGCAATTGGAAGGACGATCTCCAAAACTTTGGAATGATGCTTCTGATGACCATGATGCAACTTGGGCAAATCGGTGATGTTGATCGGAGGAGGAGGACTGTTCAAACCAAAGCTCCAAGCTAGCACAGAGTATAGTGTGTGAAGTGGGCCGGTGGCACCCGCAAAGCCTACATATGATGGTTCCTTAAGCACATCAGAGAGATTGGTGGTGGCTTGGAGCAATATCCTCCGTGGTTTGCCTATGTTAAGAGGGGCCAAGGTCACTCTGATCTGCATGGTCTTGTCATTATAGTCTATCCATAACTGCATTGGCTCGCCGCTACTAAGGGTCAAGTTCTTGAATTCAGTAGTCTTATCATCATAGAAGCCAGCAGAATGGGCCTGTTTAGATACCACACTATTGATGCCTATGCCAACATGATTGTTATCAATGTCTTTGAGCTCACTGTTTTGGAAAGTATCAAGCTCGACAGCAAAGATGTGATTTTTCGGGCTACCATCGGTCTGGTCATTGAAGAGGCCTAGGAAATGGTTTGCAAAGGCGGCTGAAAAATTCATGCTGGGTGCAACAAATAAAGCCATGCCATCGACACCTCCATCAATGAAGTCACATTGGATGGCGAATACAAAGGAGATTGAGAAGGACTGTACTGTACCATTGGGTGACTGGCGAAAGTATATTGGAGTTGGGTAGAACGCATGGCCTTTTACATCGGTGCTGTTAGTCAGCTGAAGGAGTCCATCTTCTCTGACGGCTGCAACCCCGTCGAGGGTGCGATTTGCTCCTTTGAAGTTGGAGTAGACGAATTGCAGTTGAGCAGCACTGGTGGCCAGGGAGAGGAAGATGCATGCAAGGAAATAGGCATGCCGCTTTTCTAGCATGTCTGTCACTTGTAACTGGCCGCAAAATGAAAGAGAAATATTTTACTCTGTAAGATGTTTGCTGTAGTTTCTTGGACCAGGAACCAGGAAGTAAATAATAAAGATGCACGGCAACTTCTTTGGTACGCAGGCATACATCAAGTCAATCACACCTTTGTCATGGTTTTCCATAAGGGTCACTATCTGAAAGGCATAGGCTGTCATAGCCAGAGAACGTTGTCTTAAAATATGAATATTTAAACATACTTGAACAAAAAGAAACTTTTTTTGTCCTTTATATTTGTCTTACCAATAAGAAAATTTTCTAGGGTCCACTCACAAATATATGTTCAGTTGATTTTCAATATTTTTATTTTTTATATTTATTTTATGAATGGCCATCGATAAAATGATATTTTTCAGTTTTTGCAATATATAGTAGCATGTATTCTACTCATATAAAACTGAAATTTCAAGCAATATCTCTTACAATGTTTACATGCATAAGGTTTTAACAATCATACGAGGAAATTATACATGCTTTCAGAATGTTAACCCAATTTTCTACATCTAATCAGCCATGTGCTTAAATCTTATGAAGCCCGATAAACTTAATAGTACTACTAGCAACTTCCCGTGCGTTGCTACGGGAGTTAAACAAATTTCACAAAATAACACTCTTGTTAAAGCTAACACAAAATTAGATATCTATATTGTTCTAACATTTTGCATTGTGCCATGAAACCAAGAAAGTTAACGAATATAAGCATAATATATTTTCCCCAGGTTACTCTCACAAAGTGATAAACAGCATAAACGCAATTTGCAACTTTTTCTCTTTTTTTTCGTCACATAAATGAGCAAGAGCATATCATTTGAAGCAACCCTTATTCAAAATCTTTTCAGCTGCAACCATAAGCACTTCCTCTCAGCCATGTCATTTGAAGGCTCCACTAAGGCAAGAAGGTGGGCTTGCCCTGTGATCGATTGGTAGCAAGCAGGCTTTGCTTCTGCACATCATTCTCTAGAGAACGAACAATTGTAAGGAATTGACATACCTAGCACATCAAGTGCGATGCATGTAGACAGACAATGAGGTCAGAGATCGTCGTCCTAGCAGGTCTTTGTTCATGGTCGGGAGTGATACATGGCACGCGGAATACCAAATTCTGGGCATCCGAATTGGCAACATGTTTGACGTGCAGGTAGGCTTTTTCTCTCAGAAATGAGACCGTACCGTAGACGATGTGCGCCTGCAAGGATTGCGAGTCTAGACGTGCTCGAAGATGTCATCGTTTATTTGCTCACCCGTTTGCCGCTGCTATATATCCCTGCCCTGTGGCACCGGAAGCACTGCCACGATGCACTGGTCCGCATGCTCGACGGCTTCGCGCTCGTCTCCTGCCTCCTCCTCCTGCTCTCGGGCAGCCCCGTCTCCGCCGCCATAGACGAGCTGCTGTAGTTGCGTCGGCACCACGAGGAAGTCCAAGTCCAGGCGTTGCTCTGTGCGGACGTTGCCAACAGCAAAACAAGAAACGGCATCGTGGCAGGGAGGCAGAGGAACGGAAGAGACGTGGACTTGGATTACGGAGCGCTGCGAGCCTGCTGCGAACGCCGGCGAGCGGAGCGGACACGCAGGTTTGCGTCTTTAAAAGGGGAAAAAAAAAAGGGAGCTGAATGGGATTCGAACACGGACCTACAGGAAGCAAGCAAATAGTTCTGCCGCCAGACCACGCGATCGTACATGAGTAAAAGCGATTCAATATTTATAAGATTAAACAAAAGAACTCCGATTTAAATTCGAATATGAATTCGAGGTGAATTCGGATGTAGCAGAGGTCTGAATTCTGAGTCTGAAAAATTTGTCTGACGACCCTCTTTAGACTTATTAAGTAGTAGGGATTTTATTTACTTATTTCCTATGTATTACTAACACGTTGATGCACTTGTTTACGCTGGTACAAAATTTTGATTAATCAGTTTAGTGATATAAAAGAGAGCATAAAATCAGCAATGGCTGGTCTGCCGAACCTACTTAGCTCGTTCGAAGATTGCTGTAAGAAAAACCTTTGTATTTTGTGCACATATATATCTTTATATGTTACCTCAAAGAACATGTAGAACCAATATATCTAGCAATACTTAACGTTGGGATTTAAGTTTTGATAAACCTTTTAGAAAAAGGTATACTTCTACCAGTTACTAGATTTTTCATCATTTGAAAAAGGTATTCCTCTAAAAAAATCATTTAAGAAAGGTAAAGGACTTTGTCAGATGGGGAACTCTCAGAAATATCTGCAGAGTCTTTTGAATGGTACGATACCGTCAATACGAATATAAATTTGGATCCAACATGTTTTTTTTTTTCAAAAGCAACATGATCCAACTTGTTGAAGGGAAATTCGAGAAAATTAGTGGCCTGAGCTGATCTCGCGACATCTACATCAGCAGATCAACATTCTTGACAGTAAGAAAGTTTGTACCTTGCCACGTTTTTCACCAAAGTATTTTAAAAGTACTGGCAAGGTTTGGCGGCGCCCTCTAGGTTAGTCTTTTTTTTTTGCGAAAGGGTGGAAATTATATTAAACTGTTGCACAGTACATCCCACACCTTTTACAGGTACACCCCTGAGAAACTATTACAGAAAGGTCCCCGAAGAAAAGAAAATTACAACGAACTCCCTCTTCCTCTAGAACCCTTCCAACACTTCTTCTCATCGCCGGCGAACGTCGACAGCAGCTGTTGGCCTCGTCGTCCCTCCATGGCTGCAATGGCCCTCTAGGTTAGTCAAGTCAATTGAAAATGGAACTTCTTTCATGTCGACGTGTTTAGCCTGTTTCCTCAGCTCCCGTTGCTAGCCCCCCACCCCCCTTCTCGAATCCAAGATTCGATCAACGTTAACAACATGAAATTTATAGTTGTATGCTTTTGTTTCACACGGTCGACTGGAATGATTAAGATTTTGATCAGGGGCTTGGAGCATGGGTTAATTAGAATTACTCAATGAGTTTGTATCGTTCTTATATCCTACCTAATCGAGAGGAAATCAATTCTTGCATGGCTAGTGCTATTGGCTGATGACTAAATCCGTTGTCCCAGGTGTCAGCTCGCATCTGGACAGTAGTACACTCTAGTTACTTGTCACACCCTAAAATCCGAGGCCAAAGTCAAAACGCTAAAAATCACTAAAAATTTAAATCTTTTTGTGTGATCTTACCTTGCCATGATTTTCGAAAATAAAACTCACCAAAATAAATAAAGCGTAGATTGAATATGAAATTTCTCGAAATATAAAACCCATGCTCAAGTATTTGTTCTCATTTAAAATCCACTAAATATTTGAACCTTTCGAATTTCCAACAAATATAAATCAAAGTAGATTAATTTTCCAAGATTGAATTTCAAAATTTGAATTTAAAGTTGAATAAAACTCATCATATGCATTTCTGGATTTTATTGGATTTATTTTGAGTGTTGAGCAGTTTTTGTTTTTGTTCGAATTTGAAATCCTTTCAAATTCGAATTCCAGAAAAGATCAAATTCTCTCTTCTTATCGGGCTGCTCTTTTCCTTTTTCTCTCTGCCGGCCCAACCCCTTTCCCCCTTCCTTCTCTTTTTCTCTTCCCTCTCGGGCCGCAGCCGCCCCGGCCCAACTTCTCCTTCGCGGCCCAGCAACAGCCCAGCCTCCTTTCCCTCTCCTCCTTCCGCCGACAGCTGGACCCCACCTGTCAGCGTCTTCCTCCGACCGCCTGCCGAAATTCCCGTCGCCGCCCATACCGCGCCGACGAACGCCAACGTCACCGGCCACCGCCTTCCTGTTGCCGCCGCCTTCGCGCTACTTGCCGCGCCCGCCAAGTCTACGAGCTCCACCGCCTCGCCTCGTCGATAAATGGGCACCGAGACCTCCCTCTCCGGGCCATTCCCATTTCTCTCCCTCTTTTTCTCTCTCTCCACTCCGGCGAGCACTCCCGCCGCCGTTGGTAGGCCCCGTCATCTCCTTCTTCCTCCTATAGCTCCGCCATTCTGTGCTCAACCTCCTCGTGCTCTTCTCGTCCGCAGCCGTGGCCTGACGAGCCAGATCGACGCCGACCTAGCCGCCATCTTCATCCTCATCGCCGACCGCCTCCAGTCGCTCTCCGGCTCGACTGAGCCCACGGTGAGCATCCCCGCGACCCTCTCTCTCTCCTGCGCCCCTCCTTCCTTTCCTTTCCCACTCGCACCCACTCCGCACCGAGCACCATCACCGCCGTCGCTCTCCCTCTCGCCGCCGGCCACCGTGGGCCCTTCCCCGGCCAAGCCGCGCGCCCAGAAAGACTCCCCGAACTTCCGCGCACATCCCAGCAAGCACACACTCGTGGGTTTCCACTCCCTCACCCCTTTTCCCGTCGCTCGCCGTCACGTTGCCCAACTCCGGCGAGCTTGTGCCGCCGCCGTGCTGCGCGCCGTCGTCGACATCCTCCACCGGACGCTCCGCCGTCGCGCACTAGCCCTCGGCGACGTGCTCTCGTCGCCGTTCTACCCTCCTAGCCGCCGCCGGCGACGCTTCCGGCGACGCGCCGCCGCGCGCCCCCTTTCCCCGGCCGCCTTGACCCAGGTCGCGCCGACCGCCGACGTGGCAACGCCACGTCAGCCCGTGGCCCCGCCTTGACCCGGTCCCCCTGCCCAGTCAGCCGCCCTTTTCCCCCTCTCCTCCATAAACCCAGTCCACATGGACCCTAGACTCATAAGCAGTCCGGTCCACCATGAGCTTGGTCCACCATCTTTTCCAATAGGAAAATAATTCCGGAATAACCAGAAAATCCCCGGGCCCTGTACATTTTACAGATAAGCCCTCGAGCTTTTCTGTAATTATGTTTAGGTCCTGCATTTTTACAGATAAGCCCCTGAACTTTCAAATATTTCTGTTTAGGTCCTGAACTTTTACAGAAACACCCCTATACTTTTCCATAATTATCTTTTAGCCCCTATCTTTTACACCGAGACCCCCAAACTTTCCAAAATTACAGATAGGTCCCTGTCGACTTTCTGTATTTACCAATAAGCCCTCTGTTTTTACAAACAAGCCCTTGAAACTTCAAATCTCCATATCTTTTCCGATTCAATTCCGTTTCGAGCGATTCTTGCGCTCTCGCGTTCGTATAAACGCGTAGTACCTTTTGGTACTGGTTTTGAAGATCTAAAATATCTTTTGCGCCATCAACACTCTAAATTCCTATTCTTTTTCCATAAAACTTCGTTTCGACAAATCCTACGATCGTAACCCTGCACGTGCACACTCGTTCAAATCTCCGTACAGCACCTAACCGAATTTTAACACATTGTTCCGTCTCCACATGGTGCATTTTGGCACTAATTCTGGACTCCGTACATAGACCCCGTCTATGTCGTAATTCTTTTCCTTTTTAATAAAAATTCCGTCTTGGAATATCCTACATCGCCCATCTCATTGTCCTCCAGTGCCTAATCATCACTCGGCATTCAACAGACCCATATGTCCACCGCTCACACAGTCTAAAAATGCTGAATTCACACAGAAAGTGCACACACGTTTCTTTTTGATCACTTTTTCCAATACCAGAAAAATCCCAGAAAATCTCTAAAAAAAATGCTAGATTGTATTCTAAACCTTTTATCCGACCCTTGTTGCTCCAGATTAATTAGGATTATGGCTATACTTAATTTATTAGCTTAATCCTGATTAATTTCCTTTCTATAAATTTCCTAAATTCATATCAGCCTCACACCCGCGCCAGAATTGCTAAGCTCACCCGGCGATTGTACACAGAATCTTTTACGACCAATTTCCCATACCAGAAAAATCCCAGAAAAATTCCTGAAAATATTTTGAGCCGCTCTCAACATCTTCCAACCATTATTCATCCCAAAATAATTAGGATTATATCAATGCTTAATTAAGCATGATCCTAATTAATTCCTTTTTCCGTAAACTTCCAAAAATTCATATCTTTTTCATTCGAGCTCCGATTTTGGCGATTCCTTCGCCAAAATTTATATAAAATCACGCTCTATTCATTGCCACCAGAATCAATCCCTTTTAATGATCTTTGTCAATCCCTCGCTTTTAATTGCCTTTTTAATTCCCTGTGTTTTTATTTGTATTCGTGCATTCATATTTTACCTAAGCACGTGCACGTACCACCGTCATGTGCCCGTCGCGTGACAGATAAACTTTTTAGATAATAAATCAATGATAATTAAGTAATACCATAATAGGTAATTAAAGTGACACACTTTGCACGTTGTATATGTGTTGCATAAGCCTTTATATAGATTACAGTCTATATAAAGACTTAGTGCCATAAATGTACAACAAACACGTGCACCCGCTGATCTCCACCTTCTCATACACTCATATCCTTCTCATGGTGTTTAGCATCTCTCATGAATAATTAAAAGCCCTGGTGTTTGATGCATCACCTACTTTAGCCTTAAGATAGTAAAATCACCCTTAATGTAAAACTTGCTGCATCGTGCATAATCTGTGTCTTTTGTCGTTTTCTGGTTTTCTCTCGTCTTTCCAGTTGGAGTTAATTGGATCTTATTTATCTCTTTTCGATCTTCTATTTCTTTTTGCGGTAGTTATTTATGCATAGTGTTTATATGCGCTAGATTACGCGAGATTCGAGAAGAAGCCAGAGTAATTCGAGAAAGAATAGAGAAGGTCAAAGCTTCAAGAAAAGACTTGAAGACATCAACTTCGACAAAAGAGTCTTAAGACCCAGAACTTAAAGATTAGGATTGAGATTATCAGGCAAGCCCTAACTCCCATTGATCATATTGATCCCATGATTGCAAAATTATCCTATTTAGAGCTGTTTATAAATAAATATGCATGTGTAAGCTTCATGACCATTGGAGTTTGGAAACCCCAAAGGTATGAATGTTTTGGTGATTGGGTGACCATATTGATGTGACTAACATTTCCTTGTAGGATATTCAAATGGTCATGTCAATGAAGCGTCGTCTCACATATTCTATCTATCGACGACTTGGTGATTGGTTGCCTCGACAATTCGGATCGAGAGCTTGATGGAGTCGCGGAGAAGATGTGGATCAAGGCTAAGGACATGCTAGATCCAAGCGAGTGTTGCTTGGTTAGATGTTAGCTTGAGTCCATAGGAAAAACCGGACTATCAAGAGGGATCGAATTGGTTCTCTTAGAGCACACTAGGTTAGAGATCAAATGGATGCATTGTGAGTCTCTTGAGGGCTAGGTGGCTGAAGAGAAGAAGAGGAACCAAGGATGAAGAAGTTGGAAGCAAGGATCAAGAGTGGATCAAGTTTTCAGCTTATCCGGAAGAGACCGGACAGTACGGTCCTAGGGACCGTACAATGCGGTCTTCATTGAAGATCCAGACAGAGAAGTGAAGTCTCGGGATGCTGAGAAAATGAAGACCGGACAATAGGACCGGACAGTACGGTCTAGGGACCGTATGGTACGGTCATCAGAGGATTTCCAGACAGAGAAGTTGAAGTTTCTGGAAGTGGAAGAAATGAAGACCGGACAATCGACCGGACGGTACGGTCCTAGGGACCGGACAGTACGGTCTTCATTGGAGATGAAGAAGAAGATGGAGATGCGCCTGGAAATAGAGACCGGACAATACGGTCTGGAAGAGACCGGACAGTACGGTCCTTTGTACGGTCTCTAGTTTCGCAGGGCACTTTTGGGCAACGGCTAGTTTTGGGTTGGTAGCCTATAAATAGTTGGTTGCCCGCCCCTTGAGGGGTCTCTTGGCCATTGTTGGAGTGCAGGAAACTCAGAGGAAGCCAAGAGCAAGAGAGAGAAGCACTTGTGAAGGATTTGGAGTGATCCTAGTGCTTGAGAGAGTAGCAATTGCATCCACTTGATCTCTAGGCTAGTGTGAGCTTGAGAGAGTCACTTCGGTTTGTTACTCTTGGTCTATGGCGAGGCCTAGACCGGTTAGGCGTTGGTGTTGAGCTGTCCAAGGAGATTGTGGAAGCTAACACAAGTTTGTACACGGTCTTGGAGCTTCCCGTGCGAAAGAAGCATCACTAGTGGAGCGCCCTTTGGCACGCATCACGTGCGGAGCCTTACCTCCGGAAGAGTACCCGGGATCGAGCCCGGCGGGACGTGCCCGCGACTTCACTCGGGGGTGAAGTGTGCTCTAGGAGGGATCGCCATCGAGCGGAGGGACGGGGTCGAGACTCCGGCGGGAGTGACCCAACGTGGAGTAGGGGAAGGCGCCACCCTTCCGAGACCACGGGAAAAATCATGAGCATTCCTATCCTTATCTCCTTTACATACTAGCATTTACGCTTCCGCATTTACTATTATGTGCTAGTAGAATTGCATGATAGGTTGTCTCTTTACTACTTGGTAGAATTGCTTGCTAGGGTGTTGCTTGTTGCATAGACTAGATTGTGTGCGCGCATCGCTTGCTTTTGCTATCACCATATCTAGTCTTGCTAGCTTCACGCCTAAAGTACGTTTGGGAGAAATTGTTGACACACCGATTCACCCCCCCCTCTCGGTGCCCTTGATCCTTTCAAGTGGTATCAGAGCCTCGTTGCTCAAATAGGGCTTAACCGCCTTGAGTAAGGATGCCGAGAGATCATGGGCCGCCCCCGTTCGATGGGACCGACTATGCCTATTGGAAAGCTCGCATGCAAGCTTACCTCGAGGCTCTCGATCCTCTCGCATGGGAGGTGGTAAGTACCGGTGTCTCTCTAAGGACTCCCATTGGTACTCTTGATGTGAATCTCGCAAAGGCAAATGCTAAAGCTAAAAATGCCTTGTTTGAAGCTATCACTAAAGAGGTCTTTGCTCGAGTCAAGTCCGCGGGTACCGCTCATGAAGTGTGGACTCAAATTCAACAAATTCATGAGGGTTCCACGGATGTGAAAGAGGAAAGATACTATGTGCTAAAGAACAAGTATGATGATTTTGCCATGTCTTCAAATGAGCTAATCAATGACACTTACTCTCGCTTGAATGTGCTTGTAGAGGATATCAACTCTCTCGGTGTGAAGGACAAGATTGATGATGGTGACCTTGTGCGGAAGATCTTGAGGATTCTCCCAAGGGAGAAATATGGAGCACTCATCACATGCCTCTTCAACACCGACATTCAAGCCCTCACAACCCACAAGCTACTTGGGAAGATCACCGCCTTCGAGAGCTACAACCTCGACAAGAAGCTTGATGAGAAGCCCTCCAAGAATCTTGCTTTTGCATCCGAGGGGTCAAGCAAAAAGATGAAGAAGGTGGTGACTCAAGATTCAAGTGATGAAGAGCTTGAAGAAGACGTTGAAGACTTGTTGCAACTTCATCCCAATGATCTAGCACTCCTCATGAAGAGAAGCAACTTCTTCAAGAGAAGATTCATCAACAAGAAAGATGCCGAGTGCTACAATTGTGGGGAGAAGGGTCACTTTGCCAAGGAATGTCCGAAGCCAATCAAGAAGGGCAAGAAGAAGACTCAAGAGTCAAGCGATGATGAAGAAGAAGACCCTAGAAGCAAGTACAAGGCAAGGAAGAGGTTTGTCAAGAAGGAAAGCTCTAGAGGCAAAGACAAGAGAAGATCATCTCGCAAGGGACTCTATGTTGGAGAGTGGGTTTCGGATGATGATAGTGATGAAGAAGAAAGTGATGACTCATCCTCCAAAGGAAAGAAAATGGCCGGCATTGCTCTCACCAACATCTCCGAGACTTTACCTCCACCACCTACTTGCTTGATGGCCAAAGATGATGATAGTAGTGAGGATGAGGAGAGCGAGTCCGATGAAGAGTTTGGTGAGGAGGATAAGCCCACATATGAGGAACTCTTGGATAGCATTCTCCTAACCGGCAAGATGATCATGAAGAAGGACAAGACCATTGCTCGGTTGGAGAAGGAACACGAAGTGGCCGCTTTCCGAGTTCGTCAACTTGAGGGTGAACTTAGGGACTTATCCATCTCTCACAAGGCTCTTGATGAAGACTATGACAAGCTTGAGGAAGACCACATGAAGCTCAAGGAGAAGTCCAAGTTACTAGAGGATGAGATCAAGCACCTTTCTACTTCGCTCATGACCTTGGATGAAAGCTACGACAAGCTCAAGGTTGAACACATGAGGCTCAACGGCAAGTTCAAGGTTCTTGAGGAAGAACATCAATCCCTCCTCGAAAAGTGTAACACTTCTTCTTCTAGTTCATCTATTTCTGATTCTTCATATATTACTTGTGATGGACTAACTCTCTCTCTTGAGAGCATCTCTCTTGATGAGAAAATCTTGAAGGAATATCATCAACTCAAGGAGGAGAGAGCTTCGGTGATGGATGGCTTCGAGAGGCTCACAAGGGGAAGGACCATCCATAAGGAGATACTTGGTCGGAACCTTGTGAACAACCCCGGGCACAAGGGACTCGGCTCCTACCCCGCCGCCATCAACCTCATCGGCAAGGACGAGGACATCCCACCTTGGGTAGTCCCCCTCATGGCGGACGACTACTATTGTGAGAAGTGTTGCCGAGACGGCCACACTAGCAAGAATTGTCCCAAGGTGAGAAGTTCCAAGGTTTTGCCTAACGCTAACTTGTTCCATGGAAATACACACTACAAGCTCTTTAGGGACAAGAAAGGCAAGGTGAAGGCAAAGGCTCTTGGATCACCCGACAAGAGGAGGATGATGAGGAAGATTTGGGTGCCCAAATGCATAGTTGACCTTGAGAGGCCAACCAAGTGCGAGTGGGCTCCCAAGAACAAGACCTAGAAGGGTGATGGTGGTGGACCGTGTGCTGCAACGTCAACTCATGAACGTCCACCACAAGCTTCGAGTGCGTCATCGACAAATCTACTCTTCAAGGAGGTAACTTGTATCATAGTAGTTTCTTTTCTTGCATTGCTTGCATGGTAGCTAGGTGCTCCTTTGTGAACTAGTATGTTTGCATTCATGCATATGTTAATAACTAAAAAGAAAAGAACATAAAAATTAGTTCAAGGTCTAACTTTCTCAAGATAGCTATGAGCATGGGGGATGCTTGAGTTGGTGGACCGATGGACTCAAGGCAAGGTTTGGCTCATAGTGAGTAAGCTTGAGAGAGGCTCAAACTTGACCTTGAGTAGGTTTCCTTTATGCGTTGTCTTAACTTTGCTTGCATATCACATGGCATGTTTACTTTCTCTTGCATTTGTATGATATGCTTGTCTCATGCATTGCATATAGGAAATCACAAAGGAGTTGTCACACTATGAGGAAGTGCTTCATTCACTATATGATCTCACATCTCATAGAAGTGTGACTAAAGAAAAGAATTGTGCTTCATGCCCATTGAGTCTTGCTACATGATCCTCAAGGTTAAATCTACTTGCACGGATCATAGGCAAAAGGACTCATACATACCCCTCCTTTGGTTTTATCGCATTTGGTTCTTATTGGTTGCATCTTATTTGCCGATTGAAAAATTACTATATGCCTATGCGCAACCTATATTGGTCTATTTTCAAAGGAGTGTTTGAGAGTTCCCCTTCTAGTCCATGTTTGGTGTTTATTTGGTTTTTGAGTGAGAAACTTGGACTTAGAAGGAAATTCCTTGAAAATCAGCATTTCTGGACCTGACCGTACAATACGGTCAAAGGGACCGTACAATACGGTGTGCTTTTGCGCGAGATCCTTCGAAACCTGAGGCAGAAAGGAGACCGGACAATAAGGTCCTGCAGACCGTACAATGCGGTCTCTATAGCTTAACTGTCAGGGTTCCTAAGGAGACCGGACAATACGATCCCTATGACCGTACCATACGGTCTGGTTACTTCATAGCGAGATCGTTTTCAATCTGATCCGTTGATTCAATAACTGATCGATCTCGACCGTTCGTTCGAATTAAAGTAATTCCCAACGGGATTTCCGGCGAGTTACTGTGCTTCCTCACCAAAACAACCGCCGCCGTTTCGCCGCCGTTCGCGCCTGCTCCCGCCATCGCCCTCGCCTTCCCGCGCGCGAGCTCCACCAGCCGCCGTCGAGCTCGCCGCCGACGAGCTCCATCGCCACCGCGCGCCACCGCCTCGCTCCACCGCGCCAGCACGCTCGCTCGCGAACCCTAGCTGCCGCACCACCGCGCCGCGCCGCCGCAGCACTGCGCGCCGCCGCCGGCGCCGGAGTCGACGACGACCTCGCCGACGACGAGCACCGTGCTGGAGGACTCCATCCTGCGCATTCGAGTCCGAGCTCCTTCCTCCTCGCGCGCGAGCTCCTCCCAGGCGACCTCACCGACTCGAGCCCTCTTTTCCGACGATCGTCGTCGATTGATTGCTTTGGTGAGCTCCTGGTTCCACAAATTGCACAGTAGCTGGTCGAATTCCGTGATTCATCTAGGGTTTGAGCCATTCAATCCTTCGTCGATTAAAATCCCTAGTAAATCATCCAAAAATCGCTCCTTTAATCGATATGCATTGCTAACTATTGTTTCGCAATTTAGGTTACCATATGTCGTAGAGGTCGTATTTCATCTCTTATACCTACGACATGTTGGCTGCTTTGTGTCGATATCGATTCCATACTATACACCTAGCTCGACACTAGCACATTCCTCGATTAGTGGTACATTGTGTCTATTGCATATGATCTATGTACACTAGTCGATCTCCACCTATAGTCGACAATGCCGTAGTTCCCCTTTGCATATTTGCCGGCATTGTGTCCTTTACCTCTGCGCTAGGACTTCATATAGATTCACGCGCTTACCTACGATTCTTGCTTGTAGATTATAGTAGGTTATTCTATACTCATATACCCTGTCTATTCCTATCGTGCAGTGGCAGTGGTCAGCGGACAGTGGGCAGTTGACAGCAGAGCAGAGACAGTGGACGGATTGAGGGCCAAGCCCTTAGTCCTATCTTTGGCAGTCAGCCGTCAGTGGACGGGTTGGTGGGCCAAGCTCACTCGCCCTATCTTGTCTGCAGCCTAGTCAGCAGTTATGGCAGGAGGTTCTGGCAGAGGCAGAGGCAGGGGCAGAGGAGACCGTGACAGGGGCAAGTCCAAGATGGTTGAGCAGTCCAAGAGGAAGAAGCAGAAGACTGGTGATCCAGAGTGGGACCAGGCCCTCAGGGCAGCAGAGGTTGACTTACCAGCTGGCAGGGATACTGGCCTCAGGATCAGGGACACACCTGCTGGAGGACAGGGGGAGACTCCGAGGAGGTCTTCCAGGGCTAGAGTTACAGTGCAGCGGACTCCGTCCACCCGCGAGGTTGGTACGTCGAGGACCGCGCAGGAGCAGCCAGAGTCAGAGGCAGAGGAGAGTTCACACTCCGGTGACGGACCCCCTGAGGTCACCGAGGGTGACAGGCAGAGGATGGCCGTGAAGTTCTGTGCTCTTGACAGGACTGCTACTCTCAGGGACGTGCTTGCTGAGGACGCACTCAGGCTGCCAGGCCCCGTTCTCAAGAAGTTCAGGAGAGTTGCTGAGGAGACTTGGGTACCTGCCAGGAGAGACCCACAGGCAGGAGGTCGTTTCTGGACACTTCTTCAGCAGAGGATAGCAGCTGGTTTGAGGAGTAGACTGCGGACAGATGGACCTGATAGGCTCTTTGTCACTCACCAGCACTGCAGCATACAGGCTGCCAGCAGAGGTGCCGGGACGGATTTCACACAGCACCTGTCTTATATCCCGGGCCTCCAGGAGATCATCACCACAGCGATGCGATGGGATACAGATATCGTGATGGACTTCTATGCCTCGTTGTGGATAGCGCCAGACCGCTCAGCTATATGGTTCATGCTCAGAGGACAGCCCCACAGAGTTACGAGGGAGGACCTTGTTAGCGCTCTTGAGACCATCCAGCACGAGACCAGAGTGTTTCCGCTTGCTCACCCAGGGATGGAGCCTCCCCGCAGACCTCTTGGGGGACACTTACCTTCAGATGAGGATATGAGCATTGCTTTCCCTCCACCTCACCCGGAGAACTTCAGCCGAGCTCACACCAGACTTACACATGAGGGCAGAGTTCTCAGGAGTATACTGAGCAGGACGATAGTTCCCAGGAGTGGATACAGAGATCAGTTCTCCATTCTTACTCAGTGGGTTGTGATGTTGATGCTGAGGCACAGAGGTTTTGATTTAGTTGATCTGATACTGTGCCAGATGGAGGATGTTATTGCTGAGAGCATAGCTGCCAGACACTTAGCCTTTGCACCTCTGATCTGCTACATTCTGAGGAGGCTACAGTTGTTGTCTCAGGAGGACTATGACGAGCTGCCCAAGGTGACTACAGCGTACACACCCCTACCTGCCTCCGACAGACGGGTTGCTGCCCGGGAGTCAGCTTCACAGGGGAGTTCTTCACAGGGGCCAGGTGACACGGCTACCGAGACAGAGTTGCACATACAGACTGGTAGCCATATGGAGTCCATTCCTGAGGACGTGACTCCGGACTCTAGAGCAGGACCTTCAGCGTCTGCTACAGCTCCAGCTCAGACAGATCTACTACATGCAGAGCTAGCAGCCCTTCGCAGAGAGATCCAGAGTCAGCGAGAGGATAGGGAGAGGGATCGACAGATGCTAGACAGTGTTGTACACACTCAGAGGGAGATGGCTTCTGGCTTGTCGTCGCTTTTCACTGGTTTTGAGGCGATTGCTCAGACTCTTCGTCTCTTTGGACAGGCATTGCCAGGACTCCCGTCTTTCCCGCCTATCACTTTCCCAGGTGTGCTGCCACCAGATACAGTTCGCTTTCAGCAGCTTCAGCAGCAGCAGTTTGCTCAGACACAGGGAGGACAGTCTTCCAGCCAGGGACAGTACTTCAGCACCTTACTCACGGCTCCCATCTCACCTGCTGGTGCACCTACGGTGGGGCCGTCGACGTCCACTTTTGCTGGTTTGACAGGAGAGGCAGGACCTTCTCAGCAGTACTTTTCTTCACCAGGTCTCTCCATGACTCCGTCAGCCTTACTAGCTACTACAGCTCCGAGCTTCTCACCGTTTCAGCTGACGAGTCCCTTCTTTGTGTCACCACTGCCAGCTCGTACACTTGACTTCGACACAGTAGCACAGACAGCCTCAGTGCAGACAGACTCACTTCTTACAGCTTCACAGGCAGAGGTCGTGACTACTACAGCTGAGACAGCAGCAGTGGAGCAGACAGAGTCTCCCAGGACACCTACTCCGCCTCGAGTTGTTGAGCCCTCAGCAGATCTCACTGACTTTGGCTACACTCGTGAGGAGTTACGTGAGGCTCTTGCTACAGACACTTCTCCAGAGCAGACAGCACCCTCCAGGACTCCTTCACCACCTCCAGAGTTTGAGTACACTGGCACTTCTTCTGAGCAGCAGCAGCCGCAGCAGGGCACCTCTTCAGTGACTACCACCACTGCACCTCCTCCAGCCTCCGACACGTAGGACAGCTGTTTTTTCTCTTTCCTTCTTTCTCTTTTTGGTCATTGGTGCCAAAGGGGGAGAGAGATAGAGAGATCTTGTATAGGTCTAGGGGGAGTAGTGGAGTGGTCTAGGGGAGTAGTGGAGTGATCTTGTGCTCAGGGGGAGTGTGAGACAGCTTTTGTCTAGGGGGAGATCTTTTGGTTCTTCATTGTATATTCTTTTGGTTCTTCGTGGTTCTTGTTGAGCTTGATTTGCTTTTGCTTGTGTTTGGCTCATCAAGAATGCACTTGGTTTCATTTACATACACTTGCTCTTATCTATATATCTGTATATTGCTCTGTTGTTGATATATTGCTCTGATATATTGCTCTGAGTTTGTGTATGTTTACCTGGATGCACTTATTTATATCTATCTTGCCAGGTTTCCTCTTTCTGTGATGATATGTGCACTCACTTGCTTTTGCAGGAATATCTTATAATCTTATCATCACAGAGTTGTGGTCATAGCTCATGTATTTATTCCATATATATCGCCCATGTGCTTTAACTCTATTTTGCAGGTGATACCTTTTGAGCTATGACTACTTTATTCTCCGTTTTTACTTGTTCTTCATTTCATATCCTATCTTATCAATCACTCTTGCGCTTTACATTCTCTATCTTATGATATGTGTTGTCACCAATCACCAAAAAGGGGGAGATTGTAAGCTTCATGACCATTGGAGTTTGGAAACCCCAAAGGTATGAATGTTTTGGTGATTGGGTGACCATATTGATGTGACTAACATTTCCTTGTAGGATATTCAAATGGTCATGTCAATGAAGCGTCGTCTCACATATTCTATCTATCGACGACTTGGTGATTGGTTGCCTCGACAATTCGGATCGAGAGCTTGATGGAGTCGCGGAGAAGATGTGGATCAAGGCTAAGGACATGCTAGATCCAAGCGAGTGTTGCTTGGTTAGATGTTAGCTTGAGTCCATAGGAAAAACCGGACTATCAAGAGGGATCGAATTGGTTCTCTTAGAGCACACTAGGTTAGAGATCAAATGGATGCATTGTGAGTCTCTTGAGGGCTAGGTGGCTGAAGAGAAGAAGAGGAACCAAGGATGAAGAAGTTGGAAGCAAGGATCAAGAGTGGATCAAGTTTTCAGCTTATCCGGAAGAGACCGGACAGTACGGTCCTAGGGACCGTACAATGCGGTCTTCATTGAAGATCCAGACAGAGAAGTGAAGTCTCGGGATGCTGAGAAAATGAAGACCGGACAATAGGACCGGACAGTACGGTCTAGGGACCGTATGGTACGGTCATCAGAGGATTTCCAGACAGAGAAGTTGAAGTTTCTGGAAGTGGAAGAAATGAAGACCGGACAATCGACCGGACGGTACGGTCCTAGGGACCGGACAGTACGGTCTTCATTGGAGATGAAGAAGAAGATGGAGATGCGCCTGGAAATAGAGACCGGACAATACGGTCTGGAAGAGACCGGACAGTACGGTCCTTTGTACGGTCTCTAGTTTCGCAGGGCACTTTTGGGCAACGGCTAGTTTTGGGTTGGTAGCCTATAAATAGTTGGTTGCCCGCCCCTTGAGGGGTCTCTTGGCCATTGTTGGAGTGCAGGAAACTCAGAGGAAGCCAAGAGCAAGAGAGAGAAGCACTTGTGAAGGATTTGGAGTGATCCTAGTGCTTGAGAGAGTAGCAATTGCATCCACTTGATCTCTAGGCTAGTGTGAGCTTGAGAGAGTCACTTCGGTTTGTTACTCTTGGTCTATGGCGAGGCCTAGACCGGTTAGGCGTTGGTGTTGAGCTGTCCAAGGAGATTGTGGAAGCTAACACAAGTTTGTACACGGTCTTGGAGCTTCCCGTGCGAAAGAAGCATCACTAGTGGAGCGCCCTTTGGCACGCATCACGTGCGGAGCCTTACCTCCGGAAGAGTACCCGGGATCGAGCCCGGCGGGACGTGCCCGCGACTTCACTCGGAGGGTGAAGTGTGCTCTAGGAGGGATCGCCATCGAGCGGAGGGACGGGGTCGAGACTCCGGCGGGAGTGACCCAACGTGGAGTAGGGGAAGGCGCCACCCTTCCGAGACCACGGGAAAAATCATGAGCATTCCTATCCTTATCTCCTTTACATACTAGCATTTACGCTTCCGCATTTACTATTATGTGCTAGTAGAATTGCATGATAGGTTGTCTCTTTACTACTTGGTAGAATTGCTTGCTAGGGTGTTGCTTGTTGCATAGACTAGATTGTGTGCGCGCATCGCTTGCTTTTGCTATCACCATATCTAGTCTTGCTAGCTTCACGCCTAAAGTACGTTTGGGAGAAATTGTTGACACACCGATTCACCCCCCCCTCTCGGTGCCCTTGATCCTTTCAGCATGGTATTAAATGTGATTTAAATGCTAGAAGGACCTAAGTAATGCTTGATTGCCATGCCTTGATCTTGTTTATCCTGATTCCTTGTTAAACCTGGGAACCCGCATCATTAACTCTTTAATGATGTGCTGTATGCTGCTTAGGACTTTCACCATGTGTTTAATTAATCTTGCTCACATGCTTTTGTGTTAAAATGCGTGAGTCTTGGTGGTGTGTGTAAATATGAAAATGGGTGGGATTGGTAATAAGTGCAACCCCTAGTGAGGGAATGTTTTGGCGGGATCAGGCGAGGTAGTCCTCAGTGGGGAGGCTATCTCTGGGACGCCCTTCCTTGCGAGGATTGGCTATTGAAGATGCCTGGTTCGGTCGTATAAGGACCGGTTCTTGTGCCGCCTTTGCCTAGCACCTTACGCGCAGCCACAAGCCGTATATGGGTACGAGATTGGAACCACACCCTACTAGTACTCACCCGGTACCCCCCGGAGGCAGGAGATTGCAGCGGAATCCCAGGAGAAGACTCGACGAGGTGGCGGCGAGTCCGCATTTATTGTGAATCTGGCCATATTATGTGATTGTGAAGCCCCTGGTGATGTTCGTGAGGGATGCCGTGGTGGTACCAAGTAGGTATGGAACCTTTAGTAGGACAGTCCGAACTGGGACCCCGGGGAGGACTGGACTACCTTGTGGGGAAATTTGTGCACCCTTGGCCAAGGTTAAGAAACTTTCCGGAAAGCCGTGTTCCACGGTATTGGACAACGCGAAAGCAATGGCCACACTATGATTAGAGTTTCCTGTGTGAGTTATCCTTGGCGTGTTTTTGGAATACACCGGTTTGGAGCCGTGTGCTGGTTGTCGGCCAGCGTTAAAAGTTGAGGAACTGGCGGGATGGATTGCATCTCCCCCAGGGCCGCCCAACCCCACTAGTCTAATGACAATACCTGACTGTAGCTTGTGAACTGTTTTGTTTTCAAAACAACCTTTGCATAAAGTTGGCTTTCCGCCGATTTGATAAACCCTCGGCCTATACCTTGTTCACACCCTTGCATTATATCTACCCCTTGTGTTAGGACTTGCTGAGTACCTTATGTACTCACGCGTTTGCGATTGTTGTTTTTAGTAAAGAGAAGGCTTCGTAGGAAGCGGCGACGTGTTGGTTTTCGGGTCTGCTTCTCAAGTCTGCTTGTGGCTTGGGCCGTGGTTTCCGCTGTTTGCTTCGCCGTTAGTTGGTTGGTTGGTCATGGATGGTCCGAATCCTTGTCCTGCCGCCACTAAAGGCTCTGTAATAGGTAATACTTCCTTTATTCGAAGTATGCTTTGGCTACCATATCTGTGTTCTTGTGCGTATCAGCTACTGATCCAGGGACTGATACATAATGCACATCATACTCAAGAAATGGGGTATGACATTACTGATGATTCAGAGTCGGAAAGAGACACCGGTAGAACATAATGTAAGAACGAGAGATTTTCATACGAGCATTTTGACAAAATGGTGTCCAGGATCTGGTTCAAAAAGAGATAATGCATCATATTCAGATCTATTCACACTGAAGCTAGACATGCACAAAGACAAGAGTGTCTATGTGACAGCCCCTGAATAACAGCCGTGGGGTACTATTCTCCCACCATGGTCTCCAACTCAATAGAGTTAGCCCTTCGCCCCTGTTGAAGCGCACATATACTAATCTACAGACGTGGGAGGCAAGAGCTCACCTAAGCATTTTGGCATCCGTGGCTTCATTTCTGGGTCGACGCGTGTCTCCAGCGGGTCCCAATCAATTCTGGCGTGTATTCCGCATCGTTTTTTCTCGCTCGCGTGCCTTTCGTCTGCGGGCCTGTTGCCTCAGCTGGTCTGCGCGGTCTTTTCCAATTCGTTTTGCCGGTCTTTTGACGGACGCTGGGCCTAGATTCGCTGAGCGGTCGTTGCTCGCGCGTCGCCGCCGCGCCCTCCCGCGGCCGCTCTCCCCACGCCGCCCTGCTCGCCCACGCCAACGCCGCCGCCGCACCTGCCGCGCACCGCTGGGCCGCTCCCCTCACGCCGCCCCACTCGCCCCGCCCAGCCTTTGTTGGGAACCTCACCCGCGGCGGCATCCTTGGTGTGTGCTCCTCCGGCCGTGCCGCGTGCTGCGCCTGAGACGGCCTTGGGTGCGAAGTCGACGGCTGCGCCGCGGCCCTGCGGCTACCGGATGTGGAGTCTCGATGGTCTCTATGCACAGGTTCTCTCCCTCTCTCGGCCTAAATCGCATCTGTGGCAGGACACGGCGGCCACGGATGAGCACTTCTGCTCCAGACTCGCACAGATTTGATGCTCCCTGCGGGCTTGCAGCAGCATGGCTGCATGATGTGGAGCTTCAGAGGAAGAATATAAAGGAAAATTTGTTTATGCCTTCCTCTTCCAACTAGCCACTTAATT
Organism: Eragrostis nindensis; assembly: GCA_012490785.1. NCBI lineage: Eukaryota > Viridiplantae > Streptophyta > Magnoliopsida > Poales > Poaceae > Eragrostis > Eragrostis nindensis. The sequence goes on along the minus strand of JAAXCT010001891.1, from coordinate 72,873 downwards.
TCTCACACATAATCGATTGTTCTGCTTGAATTTGTTTATTTTCAATTGAAACTGGTTGCCGTGCTCCCCGGCCTTTGTGCTTCTGTTGCTGCTACAACTACTGTAGGAATTAGATTATCTGGTAATACAAGGAGAATCGGAAATAGGATACATGAAAGTAGTTGCTTTCAATGGATTTTGACATGCCAATGTGTTACGCTTCAGGAGGAAATACATGAAACTAGCTGCTATTGCCTAATCTTTAACTGGCTTCTCCGCTGTGCTGGTTAATATCCAAGCATTTTCAGCCGTTGGCCTGATGTCCTGTAGTTTTCCATTCATCTTTAACTATCAAGATGGCACCAGCTCTTCTTCTCACATAGTTTTCTTTGCATTTGTCATTGGCTGGTTTTCTTTCCCCCCTTCAAAATTCACCCTCTCTTAGATTTATCATGTTCCTTGACTTATTGCTCTTAGCTAAAATTGATTGATACATTGATAGTAACTGTTTTAGTCGAACCTGAATTTTTTACCAGAACCTGCCCTGTCATTACCTCAAGGATATAAATTTATGCTGTTATTTGATTGATTGATCATTCAGTGTCCTGCCGTGGGGTTAATGGGTTCTTAGTGATTTCTACTGCAATCGATATCATGCAGCTACAGTACACATAATTCTCTAATTTTGAGTTCGGTCCTTCCTGCTACCATCGTGCCCATCGGTTGTGTGGGCAAATGACTGATTAGTCAGTCTTGAGAGAGGTTTCGATTCAAGTTTCAGTGCTGAAATGTCTGATGGTGGTTACATTCTTTGTTGCCAACCCAGACATGCGCCTTTGTTTCTTTGGGATTACTATACTCTTTATTAGCATATACTGCATGCCTAATTTGTTAGGCTTTGACAGAATTGACACTATATCCTCTCATGGATGGGATGACAATAGTATATGGGTTACACACTCAGATAACTGGTTGTACATTTCTATTTGGACAGTGAGCAACTGGAGTCTGTTAATGCAGTTTCTGTATTCTACCTATGAAGATATTATCTACGCAAAAGATCTAGGAATGCATGTAAGTTCTTTTTCCTTCCTTAAATGTGAAAGTGTGAAATCAGTTCTTTTCTTGGCACTGCCTTCAGTTTTCTTTGGCTCAATTGTCGCCATTCCATCCATAGATTGTGGAATCATCAGGGCTTTTTCTTTGTACATAGTTTTTAGGTGTTTCTTCCACTTTAAACTTGGATTCACCATAGCGAGACTATGAATCTTATGAGGATGCGGTACTACTACATTGGAGGATTTGGTCTGAAGGTCACTAATCTTTAATATGCTTCTGCGAGTGTCTATTCAAGCATGATCAGAAAACTACCCATTTCTCGTTAGCTATTCCATGATTTATAATCGTCTTTGTTCTGTTTGTCTACTTAACATGATAGGCTAACATCTTTGAGGTAATCACTTGCCCATCTTTCAAGCCAAAAAATGATGATTTGTATAAGCCTTCTTTGCATATTTCAGCAACGTACAAAAGTAGACATCCACATGGCCATTGGCCATGGCAGATAAACTGAACCTCTCCTCTTTTACAGTTTCCACTATCAAAACCAGCTTATAAGAAATGAATGGAAAAGAGTGGTTTGCAAAACAGTAAATTTATTCCTCTCTTTAAAATTGTGACAAAAATTATTTCATCGTTTTGCAGTTCTAGCTTCCTACCGAAAATTTGAGTTCTCAATTGTTTATTTTATACTTGTGTTTTCAATGCAGGCATGCACTAAACCGCAACCTTCAGTGACAAGAAGAGGCTTCGTAACAGATTTTAATTTTTTTTTTCTTCTGAAAGACTCTTCCGATGTACAACTATCATAGAATATCTCCTCCGGAGTGTGCCCGACTGCTGGTTGCTACACTGTGATGGGAATATTATCTGAATAAATGTAACTATATTATGCCTGTACAAAAATAAGAAAAAAAAAGTTGTACAAAACACGGAAATCATTTCTTATCCTCCAACATTCCTTAACTCAGCATGAAATAATTTTTTTATTGCCTTGAACATTTCGTTTGTTGTCCTGGAACATCTCTTTGTTCTCGGTTATTTCCTCAGCAAAACAGTGCGCAGCGGAGCGCGCGCCCCAGTCCTAGCGCACATAATACTACAAACAAGGTCGTCTCGACAGCTTCAACGATTGACTAGCTATGCATGTAGTCGTCATCCAGTACCTTAGAGGTCAGATGGATGTTGTGCCATGGCTCGTGATTGATGAAGGATATGACATGATATATGGATCAAACCCTTCATTTTGCATCTTGGCGAGTATCTCAAGGTTCCTGTGCATGGGTGTTAGATCTGGTGATGCCATATCACCATCAAGATATTGAATTACTTGTCTCAAAGTAGGCCTTGCATCCATGAATGGGTGGGAACACAATAATCCCAGCTTCAGCACTAAACATACCTCATCGGCACTGTAATCACCACGCAGTTTAATATCCACCGTGTCAGTAATTGTCCCATCGTGGAAATGGCCAAGAACCCAATCCACCAACATGACTTTTGCTTCTCCATTTCATTTTCCCTGATTGGCCTCTGCCCACAGACAACCTCAAGAATCAATATAAGGCAAATACATCTGTAAGAGGGGTTGCCTGTCTGGTCCGTGATAGCTCTGGAGCTAGGTACCCTATTGTGCCAACCACATGCGTGGTTGATGGGTCAATGCCATGATCATATAACCTAGCAAAACCAAAGTCACCAAGTCGAGCATTCATTTCATTATCCAATAGTATGTTGCTTGTCTTAATATCTCTGTCGACAACAACCTTCTCCCACTCCTCATGTAGGTAGAGCAACCCTGATGCAATGCCTTTGATGATCCGAAACCTTTGAGCCCAGCTTAGAGTAGGTATTTCCTCTTGATTATATACAAGAACTTGTCTAGACTTCCATTTGGCATCTCTACTATCTAATAAGTCTCAAAAGAGTCGTCAGCCGGATTTTTCAGTTTTCAGACCTCTCCCTACCTATTCTTAGTCGGAATCCTTCCCGAAGAGATAGATAGAGAGGAGAAATTCGAATCTAAGAGGTGTGCTTGGATTTTGGAGATTATTCGAGAGGGAAACGAAGAAGAGACTATTTCGGATCCGTTTTGCTTATCCAATGGTGTTGGTGCGCTTTATTGTTAGCTGGTTTGCGAGCTCAAGCTGGCATTAATGGTGTTGGAGTTCGTCTGGAAGCGAGAATGGACGGAGGAAGAAGATGAGCTATGGTGTAGATGGCCGATAAGAAGATGAGCTAAACGATCTAAGAAGATGAGCTCAAGTTGGCATTAATGGCATGTGGGTTGTTAGTTGTGGCCCATAATAGGTGGCCACTGCAGGAGGCCGTGAGCACTGCAGGCATGCGCGCTCGTCTGTGCATCTCGCCTGGCTGGCCTCGTTCGCTGCTTTTTGCATCACTGCAATCGTTGCTTGCGTGCTTGCATGCTGCTGCTGCTTACTTTGCCGTTGCTGTTCGGGGGTTTGTATGTATGAGGCTGTGTGCACCTCACCTGCTATTCTTTGAAAAAAAAGAGAGACTGATTAAACTATTTAGCTAAGGTTAACAAAACGTTTTAGGTTTGCATGCTAGCTTCTGTATATTTTAATCATGGTATTGTAGGCGGTGATTAAAACCGCTAACTAGGTACAAGACAAAGTACATTGTCTCGTCTTTTTTCTCCTCCCGTTGCAACGCACGGACACTTCTTTTCTAGTATACTCATATACCAGAAAGAGTTCACCTTTTCTTCGATAATAACCAAATAAATGCACAAGATTACGATGTTGGAGTCGTCCAATTGTAAGAACTTCAGCAACAAATTCCTTTATGCCTTGTTTTGAGTCATGAGATATCCTCTTCACTGCTATTTCCACTTTTGATTTTATAAGCTTTCCTTTGTAGACCCTTTCAAATCCGCCTACTCCTATAAGGTTCTTATCCTTGAAGCCTTGTGTAGCATAATATAGTTCTTTATACGAGAACCGATGAGCCCCATACTCTAGCTCCCAATCTTCTTGTATTTCGTTGTACTTCTTAATTCTCCTCACAAGTATGAAGATGATGAATCCAATGGAGAAGACAAATGTTGCTGTTGCAAATGGCAATACAATCTCTGGGATCTTTGATCGAGGCTTTGGGCTAACACAAGGCAGCTTTGGCACTTTGTTGATGTCAATGGCTGGAGCAGGCCTATTCATGCCAAAACTCCAACCAAGGATGTAGTGTCGGGTGTTGTCCTTGCCTGCTCCAGAGGAGAAGCCAGTATATGCAACCTCGGTGATCACTGTCGAGAGGTTGTAGATGGCCGAGATCAGTGGCCTTTCTGGTTTGGGCATATACAAGGAAGACACCGTCACATTGATTTGTGTAGACTCTCCATTGTAATCTATCCAGACAAGCATGCCCTTACCACTAGTGAGGTTCAAGTTGTTGAAGGCATCATCCTTGTCATCATAGTAGCCAGCTGTGTGGGATTGGTTCGAAATGACACTATTGATGTCGTTTCCAATATGATTGGCATCGACGTCCCGTAGTTCAGGGTTCATGAGTGTGTCCATTTCAATAGCAAAAATATGGTTGCTTGTGTTACCTTGGTTGTCGGCGTTGAAGATGCCGAAGTATTGCAGATCGATGGCGGATGAGAAATTCATGCTCTTTGCAATAAAGAAAGCAAAGCCTTGGCTGGGCTGATAGGTGGGGTGGATGCCAAACGCAAAGGAGACAGAGAAGGATTGCACGGTTGCACCGAGGCATTGGGAGATTTTCGGAAGCGCAGTGGAGTAGGGTAGAACATATGGCCGATGGACCTTTCATGAGCATTGGTGAGGTCTACTAGGCCATCTGGAGTAACAGTGGCAACACCATCAAGTATGATCTTAGCTCCAGCAAAGCCAGAGTAGACAAATTGGTCATCGTTGCCAGTAGAGATGATCGTAAGGTTCAGGCAAATGAAGAGAAGAGTTATAAGGAATATGGACATGGTCCTTGCATAGGAGATGAGATTCTCTGGACGAACGGAAACTAGAACTAACTCATTCTGCTCCGAAGTTATAGCTATGGAGATGAGCTATAGCTAGTCATGGACAACGACCAAGTCTTGTCCAATATGGGCCTGAGTTTTCCACAAGATAAAACAACTCAGTACAACTTTTCCACAAGCTTGCACCATACATATCTGCAGAGTGACTGTCAAGTGGTGTAAAGAACCCATATAATGTGGTAATGTAAAGAGAGGCCATCTTATTGGCCAGGTCTACTTCAGCACATTAAAAATCTACCTTGTCATTATAATAGGTTGCGGTCAAATCACTTTCAAGTACCAGTATGGTGATGCATTAATTCACAGCACTGACTTCAGGTCCTTCTAGCAAACCCTGAAGACTGAGCTGCTGCACGCTTGCGGCTGATGGTGACACAGGACTCCAAGTCATTCAATCGATCATCCTTTTGTTGGAACATTGGTACGATGCAGCGATCAGGTCTACTGAAAGTGATATGTTTGTTGCTGAAATGTAGTTCAGCGCTCTTGGAGTTAACAACCAATATAATAGTTTTAGCTCTCTCTCAAAAACGTATGGAAGAAGACGTAGGTGAATATACTATTATCAAATCAATACGCTCTGGACCTTGTAAGTTAATGTTAAATTATCATAGAAAAGAACTATTATTTATGTTGTTATACTAACAGAAAAATCGAGTACATGAAGTTATATAAAAAATAACTTTAAGTAGGCAAACAACATTGAATTGCTTGGATTTCCAAAATATCGATGCTTTTGGGAACTAGCAATCAATAAAGTTTCTAATTAGTTATCAAGGATCTTTCATCATCATGTTGAACTTCGCACCACGATCAGGTGCAAATTGTCAATGCTAGACGTTTTCTCTGAAAACGACAGAGGGCCACATGCATGCAAGAATTTTAGCGATAGGTGATGCACCTTACTCGAACAATACGCAAACCTGAAGGACATATAGAAACAAACAGAGGATTAACCTCAAAAAAGATTAATTACTGAGGATTTATTCAGCTATCCTTGAACCATGCCACGCAGAGAGACAAGCTACATTATGTGAAAAGAGAAAATGTTTGGAACAGTAAAAAAAAGTTCCACAAACGTTTAATTTACAGATTGTTGTCCAAATGAAAGCTGCCCGGGAAGTCAAAATCTGCATATCCACATGATAATTGTGTGATTTAAGCTCGCTTATTGTGACACCCTGTGTCACTGGTACAGCAAACTACGCAAACTGAACCAAATAGACAAAGCAAGTTCATTTTCGAAATTGCCTATTCAAATAAATGGCAAACCAATGCTTGTGAAGCAGTCAAAAACTTCAATAACAACTTGTCGAAGTAATAATTTCTACAGCAAGAACATCTGAAATGAGAATTTTGGGAGATTTTTCCATGATTTTTGAAATTCTGGAAGTGTCTCTAAAAATTTCGAGAAATTCATGCCAATCCTGCTGTTACTCGAATTTTAGCTCAAATTCTGTTGCTCAAACCTACCTGGACCCAAAAGAGAAGTTGGAGCTGGATATTTATCCTATGTTCCCAGAATTTCTCATAATTTTTGGATGTCTGGAAGATACCCTTTTAATTCGACAAATCTGGCAGCATGAAAATCTAGTTTCTTCAAATTTGGGTCAAATTTGATCTTTGTGAAGGAACTCCAAGTTTTTCAATGACAACCTACCCCAACCAAAAATTCTCTGTATAGCACGTCTGGAATAAGAAATTTGGAGAATTTTGTAGAATTTTTGGAAAAGGTTTGGATGCTCAAATAAATCCCCAAATCTTGGAAAGTGTCCAACTTTGACCAGCTGCAGTTTCAATTCTGTTCAAAATCTAGATGTGCATGTTATACCACTGGATTGTCCATCTCTTGATCTATCATCCTGCCAAGTTTCACTAATTTTGGTGCACGTTTACTAATTTATTTAGCATGCACAAAAGGGAAGAAAAGCTTTGACTGGGAAATTTCAGAAAAAGAAAAGAGGCCGCCGGGCCCACCTGTCATTGGCTTCGGGCCGCGTCGTCTTCACAGGTTGGCCAACGGCCGCGGCGCTTCGCCGCGTGGATGCCGGCGACGGGCGTGCTCCCGCGCCTTGGCCCCGCTCCCGGCTGCGGTGGACGCCTTTTTAAGCCATCCCCGCTCCCTCCTGTCAAACCCTAGCACCATTCTCTCCCAACCCGCTGCCACTCTACCGCCGGTTCCGAGCTTTAACTCGCCGTCCGCCGCTGCAGCAGTGCGAGCCCCGACCGAGCTACCCTCTCGTGGCCTCGCCATGCCTCCCTGGGGTTAGCGCCGTGGTCGCCTTCGCTTCCCCGTGACGCGAGCTCGCGGGATTGGCCATCGTTTCCAAGTCCGGCCGCTGCCGCCGAGAAATTCGTCGCTTCCGGTGAGCTCGTCGACTCGTTTCTCTGTGAGCGGATGCGCCTTTTCCTCACGCTACTTCCCCACTCACTTCGTCGTCGTTCCGCAGCTCCATCCACCGGTTTCGAAGCTTTTCCCCTTCATCGCCGGTAGGCCACCGCGACCTACCTACGTCGCGCTCCTTCGTCCCGGCTTTCCCGTCATCGACATCATCTCCGTCGAGCACCAGAACGCGGAGGCGAAGCTTCCGGGCCAGGTCTCGTCCTTCCCCGTCTACCCCTTCGTCGTCACGACATCGCCGGACCTCCTCGACCCGCCGCTTCTCGTCGCCGAGCTATTTCCGGTCATCCCCGCGAGCTCCAAGTCCTCTAGGTGAGCTCGCCATCCCGCGTGGCACCCTCCTGTGCCAGCCGTTCGTCAAACGGCCGCCGGAAACGGCGTTCCGGCGAGCACGCCGCCGCGCTCCGGTGAGCTGGTCGCCGTCCGGCCAGATCTGGTGTGGCCCGGATCCTGTGCCCCTCTGTGTGGCCAGATCTGATTGGTCGCGCCCAATAAATCCTTTTCCAGTTTTTCTTTATTTCCTCACAAAGTCCAGAAAGCTTCCAAAGTTCATAATAAATCAAATGAAACTCAGAAAAATCCAAATCAAATTTTGTTGGACTCCTTGTGCTTAGATCTATCTAACCGAGCTATCAAACTGACACCATCACTGACTTTGCTAGTGCCATACCTAAGACAGGCAAGCCCCGGTGCATTCTGTCCTATGTTTTTGTTTTCCTTTTATCACTATGGATGAGGTCTAGATTGTTTGTGCATTAAGTTTTTAGGAGTTGATTGGAACCGTAGCTGCATTATGATTACCCTTCCTTATTATCCTTGATGATCCCTGTTTAGTAGTACTTTGTCTTATGTTGATCGTTAGCACTGCTGTAAGGATCGTGTGACCGAGAGGGGGGGGGGGGTGAATCGGTGCACTCTAGAATCTATTTCCAAACACTAACACCCAAGCAACTCCTAGCGAGTAGTTCTAGCAACAAGGTAAAGCACACTAAGGAGTATCCTTAACCTATATAGCTAGTGGATATAGATAACACGAGCACACCACACTAGAAACCTAGCACAAGATATATATAAAGCGGAAGACTTAAGCTAGGCAAAGCAACTAGATAAACTAGAGACAAGACAACCAAAGATACTAGGCACACTAAGTAGAGTCCTTAGAGCTACTAGATAGGCTACAACAAGTAAGCACACGAGCAAAGCAAACAAGCAAACCTAGAGAAGCTAGTAGGTACCAAGGTAAACACACAAGCTAGATAGAGCACAACTCAAATACTACAAGCAATCATATATAGTGCAATAAGTAAATGCATGTAGTAAAGGAGAAGGGATAGAGAATGCTCATGATGTTTTCCCGTGGTCTCGGAAGGATGGCTCCTTCCCCTACTCCACGTTGGGTCACTCCCGTCGGAGTCTCGACCCCGTCCCTCCGCTCGATGGCGATCCCTCCTAGAGCACACTTCACCCTCCGAGTGAAGTCGCGAGCACGTCCCGCCGGGCTCTCTCCGAGTGCCAAAGGGTGCTCCACTAGTGATGCTTCTTTCGTACGGGAAGCTTCAAGACCGTGTACAAACTTGTGTCGGCTTCCACAATCTCCTTGGACAGCTCAACACCGACGCCTAACCGGTCTAGGCCTTGCCATAAACCAAGATTAACAGCTCTAGATGACTCTCTCAAGCTCACACTAGCCTAGAGATCAAAGGATGCAACTTGTTACTCTCTCAAGCACTAGGATCACTCCAAATCCTTCTCAAGTGCTTCACACTTCTTCCTCTTGGCTTCTTGGCAGCACCTCCCTTCTTTACTGGGTCCAAGAGCAACTCAAAGGGGCGAGCAACCAGCTATATATAGGCCACCAACCTCAAACTAGCCGTTGTCTAAAAGTGCCCAGAAACCAAGTCACCGTAGGAACCACCGTATGATACGGTGACCTCGAGCACCGTATCATACGGTGGCCTTTCTGTCACCTGCCAGAGCATCTTCATCTCTAGACTTCCTTCTTCAGTAATCACCGCATCATACGGTGACCCCCACAGTATCATACGGTGGCTTCAAATTCTTCAGCTTCCAGCAACTGCCAACTCTCTGGAAATCATACGGTGCCTACCGTATCACATGGTGACCACCTCACCGTATCATACAGTGATCTCTGTCTTCATCTGCCGGATCTTCTGCTTCACTGGTCTTCCTCTGCTGCAGTCACCGTATCATACGGTGACTGGCACCGCAACATACGGTGACTTCACTTCTGCTGGAACTCGACCATTTCTTCGATCCTTGCTTCCAACGTCTTCATTCTTGGTTCCTTCATTCCTCTTCTGCCACCCTAGCCCCTGAGAGACTCACCATGCATCCAATGATCTCTATAACTAGTGTGCTCTATGTTGGCGTTTCTTACGCACAGAGAAAAATATCAACTCCGCAAGCACACGGAACACCGTTGTAGCATTTCACCCAGGAGTATTCCAAGGGTATCGTATTTATATTTTCCTCAGGGAAGCAGGGCTAAGAATATCATTAATTAACAAGGAAACATCTATTATTTATAACTTGCAAAACTAGACCAAAGCAGGGATACATATATGATATGATGAGTGGCAACCAAACACACACAAGGATTCCATATGAAGATAAAGAGATAGAACTAGTCAACTGGGAGGACAACGAGAAGAAGGGTATCAGCCTAGGGGTTACAAATATCTACTTAAGCTTTCATTATAGATTCGTTCCTGCATATCGGGGCACACGCATGCCAAGACAGCAATCCGAGAATTAGGTTCAACTACCTTGGGGAACTACGTGCTATTGACCTCCCTACTAAAACCATCACCCGGACGTGGTGGATTACAGAGACCGGTACGCCTGTCACACGTACTCGCGGCTACCATCCTCCGTGGGGTGTAGAGCAAACTCACGTCTAGAATAGTTCCTTGAGCACAAGTAAATATCCTAGATAACTTACTCTTCGCGTAAGAGCAAGCCAACCATGCATAACAAATCTATGTGGATTGTGTAAGCATTTGCGGTGCAAACAACCCATGCAGATAGACCTACCATACACAGACGTGGAACCAACACAAGAATTTCTCTATAATTATTACTTAAATAAATAAATGTAAACTAAAAGGAAAACTAAAATAAATAAATAAGAAAATAAATAAGAAAATAATTATATTAAAGAAAGTATAAAAGAAAAGATACACGAGAACTTTACCCAAACTCCGAAGAGAACTCCGGAGCTCCGAGCGAAGCTCTCACTTCTACTCTAACTCCCATGACCAACTAGCCTACTCTAAACTACACAAGTGGAATGATCTTCCATGAGCTGAGCGTGACCCTACATTGGGTCTTCTCTTCTCATGTGTGATGGTGCGAGTTGGAATGGAGCCGGCCAGGGGTATTTATAGCTTCTCCATGGCGGTGGGAGCTATATGGCCGAAGCTGGAGTGCCGGGCCCGCCAAGCCAGGCCGGCCGGCCAAGTAGGGGGGCCGGCCGGCCGCCCATTGCGTCGGTTTGCCACCGCCTCGATGTTGGACGCTCGTGATTTGCTCCTGATGACGGTTGTCCAGTCGGTGGCTCTGTGGGGGCGGCAGAAGAGGAGTGAGGGCCAAGTTGAGGCCCAAAACAGCCCACCTTCTAGAACGTCGGTGGAATTCTTCTAAACAGGCTTTTGATTCTGCGTTGTAGGCCTGTTTGTAGCTCGCTGGAGGAAGGCCGAGGCCTGGGGCCACCTTGTGGGGCCGGCCGGCCTATAGGTGGGGCCGGCCGGCCAGTCTTTGTGCCAGCTGGGCCCACTTTCCTCCATATTTCCCTCCTGCATCCAAATATCACCAAAACTTGTGGAGTAGCATTAATCCTAACTACTATGCGCAGAATCTTGGTGACATGCCTTTATTTACCGGTATTGTGGCGGTCAAAACAGGGTTTAACGACCGCCAACAACCTCCCCAAGCTTAAACTTTGCTCGTCCCGAGCAAACTCAGAACTTAGGGTACCGGCGGATCAGGAGTTACAAAGAAAGCGCCCCATGGGTAATAAAGATGCAACAACGTACTCCCTAAATGGTGGTAAGTTTACGAGAGCACAAAATATTCATGAGTGTTGCAAAAATCGTGGGGCTTATATGTCACACCTTGTCATGCAGCATTGAAGGCTAGAACGGCATTTTCGGACAAGTACACAATTCTAGCAGGTATGCATCCAGAGTTTTTATGTGCTGCAAGGTAAGGTGCATAAAATTCTCCTTCGTTTGGGTGGCACTTCTCTTACCACTCCGATGTGAGTTCTATTCCTACAAGCTTCACTCATCCTACCTTCTACCAAATGAGGCTTTGATGTGGAGCTTGGTAAGGAATGCACAAATGTCATGCATTTATTGTAAAGCTAAAGAATGAGTCTCAATCAACATAGCAACTCCATTTATTTTGGTCATAGGAAATGATGTGATGGAGGGGGAGAAAATGAACTCACACTTGTGGAAGGGGGTTTTTGAAAAACATTGGTCCTTTATTTTGCTCAAGGTGTTTATGATAAGAACCATATAGCCATTGACTTTTGTCATGCAACCATAGAGTTTTTTTTTTTTTACTACTCCATGGTGCAAGGGGCCATAAATTTTGAATGGTTCAAGGAAACATTTTGAAATATTCTTGAGCATTTTGGATCGACCAAAAGTTTTACAAACTCTCAAAAATGTTTGGTTGATTTATCCAAACATTCCCCTTTTTATTTGGTGGAGAGAAATTTTCGAAAACACACGCGAAGGAATTATGACCAAAATTAGGAGTGCTTAGTTTCAAGAGTACATCAAACCTTAACAAAACTCAATGCATAAACAAATGGCTATGAGTGGGGCTGTTTCGAATATTATGATATGGCTCTGGTAGGTAAATAAATCCTCACACTAAGAGAAGTGTGCAAAAACAGAAGGGTTTTAGGTACTTGCAGCAATTCAAGAAAAACATCTCTGGGTGAAACCATGCTAAGAAATTGCAACAAGTCCTAATCATGCCATATCACAATCCACAATGCTCAGACTTGGTGTAACAAATGCAACCCACAGAAATAAGCAAGACTCATGATGTGATCATGCTCAAATAAAAATAACACATAAGTCAGGAGTAGAGGTTGCATCTATGCGATACATGGGAAGCTAATTTGTAACTCGATCATCATTTCCCTTATGCGTAGCATAACACCAAGATTCTAGCATTTATTCGAAACAGGGAGTTTATTTATTCAAGGAAAGTTTAGAAATACTTACCTGGGGGTCCTCCCCAAGCTTGAGTCTTTGCAAGACTTAAGCTTGAATAGGCCGCTTCCTCCATTCTTCTTGTGTCTGCAAAAAGAATGAGGGTGATACAGGTGGCTAGCCCCTATTGGGCTTTGCCGAGAACCTAATATTTTTGTTTTTTATTCTATTTTATTTTTTTTTTAAGGAAAGGGCACAATTCAAGAAGAGTATAATATCGTATACAGAAGTACTCACCTGGCGGTCCCTCCCCAAGCTTAGCTCTTGCAACTATGTGCAAAGCTAAGCGATTAAATCTTTCTTGTGGAAGCACTGGGTCCGCCTTGTTGGTTCCTTCTTCTTGAATTGTGTGCCTTTCATGTTGCCTGATTGGTTTGCTCTCAGAAAGATCCTGCATTGGTTAGTACAAATCCATTCGTCTACATCGAACATATCTCTATAGGTCCATTGATCAACCTAGACACCACGTCTAATTTGATCAATCGTGTAAGAGAGCAGAGCCAGTTATACTCTCCTTCTATCATTAAAGCATCATAGAGGCATGTATTTTTCTGTTGGTTGAACGGCCACCGGGCATAATCTCAATGGAGAACAGAGGCACAGAAGTGATCTTCACCCAACCAACAGAAAGAGACGCAGGCGATTGATTTATGACTAACAATTTAACCACAGCCCACATCATCAAAAGAAATTCGAGAGCACGGGTATGGTCAAACTTGCAGTATATTTTCACCAGAGAGCAAGTCAAAGTATCTTTGCATTCACAAAGCATTGAACGTTTCAGGCAGCATTTTTATTTCATTTTTTTTTAATTTCGAAAGGAGATGGTATATGACAAAGAAAACAGGGAATAATTGCGTGTGCGTACCTGGCGGTTCCTCCCCAAGCTTAGCCTTTGCAATCGAATGCAAGGCTAAGCTTTTAGATTTCTGCATTGAATATCTTGGATCCGCCACATATGTTTTCTTCTTCCTGTCATAAAAATCCAACCTTTCTCTCTCTTTTTTTTGAAACAAATTCCGGGCCTATGATTGGGCACTCGAAAAAAAAAATCCCCACGCCTATGATTGGGCGCTCGGGTTCTTTTTTTTCTATTATTATTTTTTTTTATTTTTTTATTTTTGAAAGCCCGAGGCCTATGATTGGGCACTCGGTTTTTTTTTAATGCAGCGGGGTGGGATGGAGGGGAATTAAATATGCAGATGGATTGAAAGAAAACAATGCAAATGCGATGGTGATATGCTCAAACAAAATGCAGGTGGATGCTTAATCTAGTAGCAAATTAATCATAATAGATAATCAATGTCAATCAAAGATATCTTAAACCATTGCTTCCCCGGCAACGGCGCCAGAAATGCTTGTTGGCGTTTCTTACGCACAGAGATAAATATCAACTCCGCAAGCGCACGGAACACCGTTGTAGCATTTCACCCAGGAGTATTCCAAGGGTATCGTATTTATATTTTCCTCAGGGAAGCAGGGCTAAGAATATCATTAATTAACAAGGAAACATCTATTATTTATAACTTGCAAACTAGACCAAAGCAGGGATACATATATGATATGATGAGTGGCAACCAAACACACACAAGGATTCCATATGAAGATAAAGAGATAGAACTAGTCAACTGGGAGGACAACGAGAAGAAGGGTATCAGCCTAGGGGTTACAAATATCTACTTAAGCTTTCATTATAGATTCGTTCCTGCATATCGGGGCACACGCATGCCAAGGCAGCAACCCGAGAATTAGGTTCAACTACCTTGGGGAACTACGTGCTATTGACCTCCCTACTAAAACCATCACCCGAACGTGGTGGATTACAGAGACCGGTACGCCTGTCACACGTACTCGCGGCTACCATCCTCCGTGGGGTGTAGAGCAAACTCACGTCTAGAATAGTTCCTTGAGCCATACAAGCAAATATCCTAGATAACTTACTCTTCGCGTAAGAGCAAGCCAACCATGCATAACAAATCTATGTGGATTGTGTAAGCATTTGCGGTGCAAACAACCCATGCAGATAGACCTACCATACACAGACGTGGAACCAACACAAGAATTTCTCTATAATTATTACTTAAATAAATAAATGTAAACTAAAAGGAAAACTAAAATAAATAAATAAGAAAATAAATAAGAAAATAATTATATTAAAGAAAGTATAAAAGAAAAGATACACGAGAACTTTACCCAAACTCCGAAGAGAACTCCGGAGCTCCGAGCGAAGCTCTCACTTCTACTCTAACTCCCATGACCAACTAGCCTACTCTAAACTACACAAGTGGAATGATCTTTCATGAGCTGAGCGTGACCCTACATTGGGTCTTCTCTTCTCATGTGTGATGGTGCGAGTTGGAATGGAGCCGGCCAGGGGTATTTATAGCTTCTCCATGGCGGTGGGAGCTATATGGCCGAAGCTGGAGTGCCGGGCCCGCCAAGCCAGGCCGGCCGGCCAAGTAGGGGGGCCGGCCGGCCGCCCATTGCGTCGATTTGCCACCGCCTCGATGCTGGACGGTTGTCCAGTCGGTGGTCTGTGGGGGCGGCAGAAGAGGAGTGAGGGCCAAGTTGAGGCCCAAAACAGCCCACCTTCTAAAACGTCGGTGGAATTCTTCTAAACAGGCTTTTGATTTTGCGTTGTAGGCCTGTTTGTAGCTCGCTGGAGGAAGGCCGAGGCCTGAGGCCACCTTGTGGGGCCGGCCGGCCTATAGGTGGGGCCAGCCGGCCAGTCTTTGTGCCAGCTGGGCCCACTTTCCTCCATATTTCCCTCCTGCATCTAAATATCACCAAAACTTGTGGAGTAGCATTAATCCTAACTACTATGCGCAGAATCTTGGTGACATGCCTTTATTTACCGGTATTGTGGCGGTCAAAACAGGGTTTAACGACCGCCAACACTCTAAGAGAAACACCTCGAACCCTCTTGATAGTCCGGTTTTTCCTACGGACTCAAGCTAACATCTAACCAAGCAACACTCGCTTGTATCTAGCATGTCCTTAGCCTTGATCCATATCTTCTCCGCGACTCCATCAAGTACGTTCTCATGTCGATGAAGGCACCAATCATCCTTATCATTAAGTTCATGGTGCGTTGGCGTACATCACCAACGGACGGAGCTTTCTTTATATGTGACCTATAAGATCTCACAAAGAGTGTTAGTCACATTCATGGTTCTCATCCAATCACCAAAACATTCATACCTTGGGGTTTCCCTAGATCCAATGGTCATGAAGCTTACAATCTCCCCCTTTTGTGATGGATGACAACCATGATAAAAATGATCGAGAAGACAAAAGATGTAATGACAAAAGCCAAGATAAAAACGCAACTCGATCAAGACACTAAAGAACAAGTATAAGATAGAGAGAGGTTACCTTGTCGATTAGGTCTAGGCAAGTCATAGCTCAAAAGAAGTCACAAGTTAGAGTAAAAACTCATATCACAAGTGAATAAAAGCACAAAGAGCTATGACAAGCAATAGTTTCAAGGGAAATACCTTCATACTTACTTTGTGGAATTCCGCTCCCCCTTGACAAGTGTAGCAATCTCAAGATTGTGTGAAGATCGATCGTCTTGATCACTTGATCTCCATATGCGCTAACTCCTCCTTGAGACGGCATTGCTTCTTCTTCTTTATCACCTCAAGATTGTGTGAAGATCGATCGTCTTGATCGCTTGATCTTCATTTGTACAAACTCCCCCTTGAGGTGCCATCTTTCAACTCTTCCACTTCTCATACTCGATCATTAAGCCCAAACCTTCTCCCCCTTTGGCATCTATCACTCAAAAAGAGTCTACCAAGGAAGAAAAGTTAGTGTAAAAGTATGAGACAAGTGGGAGAATGAGTTACTTGATTTGGCGTGAAGCTCCCCCTTAATCCATGATTCTCCATCTTCCCAACAATTATCCCTACACACACTCTCAAAAGAAAAATTGTCTTGAAGTACATAGGGGTTAGTTGATGATGATGGAAATGTATGAACCCTTAGACTTTGAGCTGCGCAAGTGGATTTAACCTTGGAGCTCAAAAAATCATGGTTCAATGGGCATGAAGCTCATATAGCATTGCTATGTATTCATCATAGGAGGTCATATACTCATATTGTGAATAAGCAGATCCCCCTAGATGGGTGCTCGGCGCCGAGACACTTATGCAAGAATGCACGATGCTAATGCAAGGAATGATAAGTGTACAATGCATGATGCTATAAGGGTAAAAGGAGAGAAAGCTAAGAGCCAAGTTACCAACAACAAGTGTGAGCCCTTCTTGAGCTTGATCAAAATGAGCCTCTTCTTCAAAGCCTCGGGAACCAAGTGCCACCAATCCCAAGCTTAACCCATGCTCATTGCTATCTCAAAAAGGTTAGTTGCCGGTCCTACAAAAGAAGAAGAACACACAAAAACAACAACACAAACAAAAGCAAGCAAGGTATATATACATATATACAAATTGTAAGCTCAAGGATACTCAAGTGAAGTCGGAGAGGTCGAGAACATTAAGTTCTCCCCGAAGCTTACAAAAGGTCTTCTTGTCAAGTAGCTTGGTGAAGATGTCAGTCAATTGTTCATGAGTCCGAACACCAATCAATTCAATATCCTTCTTGGCCACATGATCTCGGATGAAGTGATGCTTTACCTCAATGTGCTTGGCATGGCCATGATCACCTTTGTTGAGAGCCATATTGATAGCGCTTTCACTATCACAATAGAGAGGTACTTGCCCATAAGATAGTACATAGTCCAATAAGGTTTGCTTTATATATAAGAGTTGAGCACAACAAGCACCGGCCGCCAAATATTCCGCCTCCGCCGTAGAGATAGCCACACAATTTTGTTTCTTGGAACTCCATGAGATGAGTGATTGTCCAAGAAATTGGCATCCACTGGAGGTACTCTTTCTACTCACTTTGCAACCGGCGAAATCCGAGTCCGCATAGCCAACAAGTCCAAAATCCAAGCCTTTTGGGTACCAAAGACCCATTGTAGGAGTGTTCTTGATGTACCTAAGAATTCTTTTCACGGCACTCATATGGGATTCCTTAGGGTTAGCTTGATATCGTGCACAAAGGCACACACTAAACATGATATCCGGTCGAGATGCGGTAAGGTAAAGAAGTGTACCAATCATAGAACGATAGAGTTTAGGGTCCACCGGTATACCTTTTACATCCACATCAAGAGGGACACTTGTAGCCATTGGTGTGTCGTAGCTCTTGGAGTCTTCCATGCCGAACCTCTTAAGAAGATCCCGAGTATACTTCTCTTGGTAGATGAACGTGCCCTCCTTCATTTGCTTTACTTGAAAACCGAGGAAGACATGAAGTTCACCTATCATGGACATCTCAAATTCTTTCTTCATGAGAGCACGGAACTCATCATTATAGATTTCGTTAGTGGAGCCATAGATGATATCATCAACATAGATTTGACAAACAAAGAGATCATCACCAACATGCTTAGTAAAGAGAGTGTTGTCGATACTACCGATCTTGTAGCCTTTGCCGATGAGATGATCTCGAAGTCGTTCATACCATGCTCTTGGTGCTTGTTTGAGTCCGTAGAGAGCCTTCTTGAGCTTGTACACATGGTCCGGATGCTCGGGGTCCTCGAAGCCGGGAGGTTGCTCTACATAAACTTCTTCATTGATTAGTCCATTGAGAAAAGCACTTTTCACATCCATTTGATGAAGTTTGAAATCAAAATAAGAAGCATAAGCAAGAAGGGTTCTTATAGCCTCAAGACGAGCGACGGGGGCGAAGGTCTCGTCAAAATCAATGCCTTCAACTTGAGAGTAGCCCTTTGCCACTAGCCTTGCCTTGTTCCTCACTATTGCTCCCTTCTCATCTTGCTTGTTCTTGAAGACCCATTTAGCACCAATGACATTGGATCGCTTGGGCCGCTTCACCAACTTCCAAACATCATTTCTCTTGAAGTTGTTGAGCTCCTCTTGCATGGATAGCACCCACTTGTGATCTTTCAAGGCTTCCTCGATCGTCTTCGGCTCTAGGGTAGAGACAAAAGAGAAATTCTCAACAATGTTAGCTTCATCAACATAATTTGGCTTATATTGACTTCTCCTAATCTTTATCCCTTGAGAAGGACTCCCAATGATGAGATCACGTGAATGTTCCCTCGAAATGGGTTTGTGCTTCCTTGAAGGTTCTTGTCGAGGAGGAGGTGGAGCTGGCGATGTGTCTTGTGCATCTCTTGCGGCTTGCTCCTTGGAGATGTGAGTGCCTTGTTGTCGAAGAGGTGAACCCGAGCCATCATCTTGAGTTGAAGTAGATTGCTTGTTCTTGATTGCTCGGTGAAGCTTGGCTCGTGGATGCATGAGGTAGATCACTTGATGGTACTTGTTGCGGTTCACTTGGTGTAGCTTGGCTTGATGAAACTTGTTGCGGTTCACTTGGTGTAGCTTGACTCGATGCTTGTTGCGGTTCGCTTGAAGGAGCTTGACTCGATGCTTGTTGCGGTTCGCTTGAAGGAGCTTGATGTTGTTCACTTGAGGAAGAGCTTGGATTCTCTTGAGATGTACTCTAGATCGAGTACCAGTGATTTCGTATCCGGTCCAATTTTAGAATGAGCGCACTCCCAGTTCTTTGCAAGTAGAAGGTCCACTTGATGAAGTTGTTGGAGGAGGTGTCGGAGGTTCATCTTCACGAGGGATAACTTCACCAATGGGCATGTTCCTCAAAGCTTCCTCCACGAGTTCATCACCTACAATATGAGAAGATGGAGGGTCTTCTTGAGACCCGTGAGACTCATCAAATTGTACATCATAAGTTTCTTCAACAAAGCTGGTAGAGGTGTTGAAAACTCGATAAGCCTTGGCCGAGCCCGCGTTGCCGACAAGAATGCCCACGTCGGTCCTCTTCTCGAACTTGCCAAGTCTTTCCCTCTTCTTATAGATGTAGCACTTGCAACCAAACACCCGGAAGTATGCAACATTCGGTCTTCTCCCAACAAGCACTTCATAGGGAGTCTTGTTTAGCAACTTGTGAGGATAGATCCGGTTGGAGGTGTAGCATGCGGTGTTGATGGCCTCCGCCCAAAACTTCTCCGGAGTGTTGTACTCAGCAAGCATAGCACGAGCAAGAGTGATAAGGGTCTTGTTCTTCCTCTCAACAACACCATTTTGTTGAGGAGTGTATGTAGCCGAAAACTCATGCTTGATGCCAATCTCATCATAATAGTCTTCAATGATAGAGTTTTTAAACTCCGTCCCATTGTCACTCCGAATCTTCTTGATGTGATGCCCATACTCAACTTGCACTCTTCTAGCAAACTTCTTGAATATCCCAATTGCTTGTGCCTTGTTCTCAAGAAAGAACACCCAAGTATATCTTGAGTGATCGTCCACTACTACCAAGCAATAGAGATTTCCACCAATGCTCACATAAGTTGTAGGCCCGAAGAGATCAATGTGTAAGAGCTCGAGAGGTCTTGAGGTTGACATGAAATTCTTGGATGGGTGAGGTGAAGCCACTTGCTTCCTGGCTTGACATGCACTACACAATTTGTCCTGCTCAAAAGTGACATCCTTGACTCCTCTCACTAGCTTGTTCTTCATTACATGCTTGAGTTGATTCATACCATTGTGAGCAAGCCTTCGATGCCATAGCCAACCTAGAAAAGATTTAGTGAAGAGACAAGTGCTAGGGGCAACAATGTTAGTCTCAAAATCAACAACATATAGATTATTATAACGAAAGCCTTCGATAGTGAGACCTATAGCATCATTGCGAAGAACCACCCCATTGGCATCAAAATTACAAGAAAAGCCAAGATCACATATTTGAGCAACGGATAGAAGATTGAAGTTTAGAGACTCAACAAGAAACACGCTAGAAATTGAGAGGTCATTTCAGATGGCCACCTTACCAAGGCTTCTTACTTTATGCTTCGAGTTGTCTCCAAAGGTAACCTTGTCATGATCTTCATCTTCTTCCAAGTTGGTGAATATGGATGAAGTCCCGATCTTGTGTTGAGTGCACCCACTATCCAACACCCAATGTTTGCCACCAATCTTGTAGTTCACCTTGGAAGTAGCCATCAAGCAAAGAGAGGGATTAGTATAATGAGAATCAATTGACATGTTATTTACCTCTTCCATGCTCTTGATTAGGCAATAGGAACTCCATTGAGAAAGTCCAAGTCCAATGCATCCAAGGTGTCAATCATTTCCTTGATGACTCCATTGTCTCGACATGCTCCGATCATATCTCAAGTGTAGGACATGGTTCCCAAGAGGATAGGCTTGAAATCTTTCCACTTCATCACTTGCATTGAAGTATTCAAGGATGTTGTACATTTGGTGTTCATAGGATAAGGCAATCAAGATAGCCTCCTTGAGAGGCATCCTATCAATATCATCACCAATATCATTTAGGACATAGATCTTCCTATGATAGGGGAGGAGAGACAACATCATCCTTATTGCATTCTCATTACTAACCTTCTCCTTCCCTTCAAAAGAATTGACTCTTGCAAACAATATGAGAAGCCTCTTCCAACACTCAAGCCAAGTTTCTTCTCTCTTCTTGTAGAACTCATCATACATATCAAGGAGAAGATAGTGAGCTCCACCGGCAAGACCCGGTTCATACAAGTTGTAGTAGTCTTCATAGAAAGGAGGTAAGAGATCTCCATCCGGGGGATATTCCTTGATAGGCTTCGGCTCATCATCACTATCACTTGAATAATCATCATCACAATAGAAGACGGGATGTGTTAGAGAGCATAGAGCGGGCTCTTCTTCTTGTGATGATCTCAATGACTTGCTCAATTGAGTAGGACTTGAGCTCGAAGCTTTCAAACTCATTGTGATCACCAAACTTGTCATTCGGCAAAGCATCAAGAAATCTCTTGAGACATTCTTCCTTGGTGACGATCCATAGCTTGTTCTCATTTATCCTCTTGATGAGAGAATCCATCCGAAGAGCAAACTCAACAAGATCTTCATTTGGCTTCATGGAGATGTGGTCCAACTCATCACATAACTTGATATATCCATCCTCTTGATCCGAGTAGAAGACCCTTCACCAACACGAGATGATGATTGAGCTTGAGGTAGAGGTTGAGCTTCAATGTGTTGATTGTCACTTGCATAGAAGATATCCTTGCTCTTCTTGATATCCTCCTCAAGAGAGGAGAGAATAGCAACCACCTCATCATAGGGCATGTTCACAAACTAATCCATTCGAGCAAAAGCAAGAATACCAAACCGTGAGAGTGGTAGAGATCGAATAAGCTTCTTCACAAACGAGATGCAAACGAGAGAATAACAACATGCTTGTGCATAAGAGAGGGATAGCCCCTTGTCATGAGTTTCCTAGCAAGAACATACAAACGAGAGGCAAAGTTAGTGATATCCTCATTATTATTCAAAACAAGCTCATCATACTCATCACACACATCATAGTAGGAAATGCCGTTAAGCACACAATCATAAGGCTCAATCAAAGTAGAGGCGATGGAAGTGTTAGAAACGTTATTATGAGTGGACTCCATTTTCCCACAGGCAATCCCGGTCACGACTCATGGCGGTAAAGCCCTAATAACGAGCAATTGGCTCTGATACCACTTGTAAGGATCGTGTGACCGAGAGGGGGGTGAATCGGTGCACTCTAGAATCTATTTCCAAACACTAACACCCAAGCAACTCCTAGCGAGTAGTTCTAGCAACAAGGTAAAGCACACTAAGGAGTATCCTTAACCTATATAGCTAGTGGATATAGATAACACAAGCACACCACACTAGAAACCTAGCACAAGATATATATAAAGCGGAAGACTTAAGCTGGGCGAAGCAACTAGATAAACTAGAGACAAGACAACCAAAGATACTAGGCACACTAAGTAGAGTCCTTAGAGCTACTAGATAGGCTACAACAAGTAAGCACACGAGCAAAGCAAACAAGCAAACCTAGAGAAGCTAGTAGGTACCAAGGTAAACACACAAGCTAGATAAAGCACAACTCAAATACTACAAGCAATCATATATAGTGCGATAAGTAAATGCATGTAGTAAAGGAGAAGGGATAGAGAATGCTCATGATGTTTTCCCGTGGTCTCGGAAGGATGGCGCCTTCCCCTACTCCACGTTGGGTCACTCCCGTCGGAGTCTCGACCCCGTCCCTCCGCTCGATGGCGATCCCTCCTAGAGCACATTTCACCCTTCGAGTGAAGTCGCGGGCACGTAGACTAAGAGTAACAGCTCTAGATGACTCTCTCAAGCTCACACTAGCCTAGAGATCAAAGGATGCAACTTGTTACTCTCTCAGGCACTAGGATCACTCCAAATCCTTCTCAAGTGCTTCACACTTCTTCCCCTTGGCTTCTTGGCAGCACCTCCCCTCTTTCCTGGGTCCAAGAGCAACTCAAAGGGGCGAGCAACCAGCTATATATAGGCCACCAACCTCAAACTAACCGTTGTCCAAAAGTGCCCAGAAACCAAGTCACCATAGGAACCACCGTATGATACGGTGACCTCGAGCACCATATCATACGGTGCCCTTTCTGTCACCTGCCAGAGCATCTTCATCTCAGGACTTCCTTCTTCAGTAATCACCGCATCATACGGTGACCCTCACCGTATCATACGGTAGCTTCAACTTCTTCAGCTTCCAGCAACTGCCAACTCTCTGGAAATCATACGGTGCCCACCGTATCATACGGTGACCACCTCACTGTATCATACGGTGACCTCTGTATCATACGGTGACCTCTGTCTTCATCTGCCAGATCTTTCTGCTTCACTGGTCTTCCTCTGTTACAGTCACCGTATCATACGGTGACTGGCACCGCATCATGCGGTGACTTCACTTCTGCTGGAACTCGACCATTTCTTCGATCCTTGCTTCCAACGTCTTCATTCTAGGTTCCTTCATTCCTCTTCTGCCACCCTAGCACCTGAGAGACTCACCATGCATCCAATGATCTCTATAACTAGTGTGCACTAAGAGAAACACCTCGAACCCTCTTGATAGTCCAGTTTTTCCTATGGACTCAAGCCAACATCTAACCAAGCAACACTCGCTTGGATCTAGCATGTCCTTTGCCTTGATCCATATCTTCTCCGCGACTCCATCAAGTCCGTTCTTGTGTCGATGAAGGCAACCAATCATCCTTGTCATTATGTTTATGGTGTGTTGGCGTACATCACCAACGGACGGAGCTTTCTTTATATGTGACCTATAAGATCTCACAAAGAGTGTTAGTCACATTCATGGTTCTCATCCAATCACCAAAACATTCATACCTTGAGGTTTCCCTAGCTCCAATGGTCATGAAGCTTACAACTGCTATGCTTAGTTGTTAGGGATCGGTAGAAGTCGAGTGGTAGGTCCCACTGGCATGGTAGGACCATGACACCCTGGATTGTACTAGAAGAATTATAGGTACGTTGTAGACCAGGCGGGGGATGATGGATAGGTTGTGCAGCAAGGCATTGGAGGTCTTGTGTGCTATTGTCCCGTCTGGTCGATTAAGGACCGTACCGTTGCTGGCCCTGTTGAGTAAGTTTTGAACGTACTGATTCACATGCTGGTGTTTATGGGCTGTTGGTCGTATCTACGCACCCACTTATATACCGCAAGAGCACGGTGTACAGTTGTAGTCTTTTTCCCCTAGAAGAGTATTCCAAGGTTTAATCGAACCACAAGGACCAATGGGAATTAAGCAAAATCATCAGTAAAAGAGTTAGCCAAGCTTTCTAGTGAGCGTGAGCGTGGGTTTCAGGAAAACGGGGTGTTGTGCCGATCGGCACAGGGGATGTGCCGGTCGGCACGAAGGCGAAGTTGTCCGCAGTGTTGTCCGAAAAGCCTAAGAACAGATTAGATCATGGGGTAAGTTAGCCAAGTCTGCTAGTTGAGATCGTAACCAAGAAGCTTAATCAAATAGCATCATAAACGGGATTACTCAATTATTGATAACCGAAGATCGGTAGGTCAAGGCCTCTTTCCGACGAGCCCTGTCACGACCAATCGCCTTAATCGGTCGACCTCTTCCTACTCTACACATCATCTCAAGGATCATCGCGTATGCATTAGCGGCTGTGGGGGTACAGAGACAACGTGCAAATATGGCGCATTACAAGATCCCAATGCTACCTTAACCACGATGGAGATAGTGAGAGAACGAATCTTGTCACTTCTTTTTGCCACCACAATTAAGATAACATCTAATACTTAGTCGTCACTAAGCGTAGGAACAAGTGCATGTAAAGACCATAAAATCCAGGCAATCAATAATCAAAACCATTCATCCACATATTCAACCATACTTCAATGATACATAGTGCAAGATACATCACCATCTAGTAGGCCTACCTTGATGGATCACCTCTTTAGCACCAATGGTTCTTGATCAACAACTAGAGAACATGAAGAACGGGGCAAAGCCCCGGTGGCTCTAAACTTACTAGCTGTGTTGTCCCTCTGGCGGCGGATCCCGAAACCCTAGGGCTTTTACAAGTTTATATAGGGCTGTACATCAGGAAGGAAAGGATTCTCGGGAAAAGAGTCCTTGTGCCGATCGGCACAGGGTCTGTGCCGATCGGCACACCTCGTGTCCAGCTCGGTTTCCTCCCTAAGTCGGTTCCGAAGTCCTAGGTAGCTTCCATGTGGGCCTTCCAGTCAGTTTTCTTCGAGATCAAGTCTTGTGTTGCTCTTTCAAATCTTCGAGTATCTTTTATCTCTTCATGATGAATATCTCTCGAGATTGATTCGGATAACTTCCTTCTAGAATAAACTGAATGGTGGGCCAGCTTCGGTGGCCTTGGGGTCCCATGTGCCGGTCGGCACATGTCTGTGCCGATCGGCACAGTGGGCCTTTTCTGCTGGTTCTCTTCTCTTCAGGTCCAGATCAGTCACAATGTCCAGAACGTCGTCCTCTTCATCTGTTTCTGTAATAAAGCTCCAGAACGACATATATACAAATATGGTGCTATTATCAAGGGTTAATGGCCTATAATGATAACATTTATGCTCTAAATAAGGCGCAGTTGGCATATAAAATGGTATGCTAGAAATCGCCAACAGCTCCCCCACACTTAAACCTTTACTCGTCCCGAGGAAAGTCAAGAATGAAACTCAACTTGCATATAGTCAATCAATCATAAAAGTATTTCAAATCTACACGAGCTGAGCACTTAGTCATTGTGAGATTAAATCAATTTAGTATTCAGCAAACATGTTCACAATATGGGTATTGAACATGAAAGAGTACTTCCCAAAGCTAACCTTGAAAATATTCAACTTGATGCGCATGACCTTTCCACTTATGTGAATCACCAAAAAGGTATTGTGAGCAAAAGAACTATCCTTCTCAAACGATCAAGTCAACAACTCAACTTCAATCACTCACCTAAATCACTCAAAAGTCTATCTACTTTATCGATATATGTATGTGTAAGGCCATATGAGTAGCTTGGTGAGGAAATTCAAGGAAAATAGACATAGATCAACAACATATTGCAAAGCTAAGAAATAGCTCTAATTGGTTTTACTGAGACTTGTCAAAAGGCCATTAGAAATTGAATTGAGAAAGAAACTCACACCTTTAGAATAGTGGACATATACTTGTGTGAATGAACAATCACAAGTAGAGAATGTAATCTTTTTAAACAGGTGACAAAGCTGTCCTTTCTTCTTTGCATATCTATCAGAAACTTCCTGGCATTTTCGAAGGATATCGAATGCAAAGTGGACATGAACGGAAAAAGAAATTCTTGGCTACTAATCAATGATAAGAATTCAAGGGAATTCATCTTCCCCCCACACTCAAATTTTTGCTAGTCCCGAGCAAAACAGCGCAAGGTACAGACTTTATTTACTCCTTTTTTTTTCTTCTTCTTTCTTTTTTTTTTTTTCTGTGTGCCGGTCGGCACAACTTGTGCCGGTCGGCACACTGTCTGTACTTGCCAATTTCGCTCTGGAGTTTTCGTTGGAACTGCTGTGTCAGATGTATAGCCAAGAATACAGTAGGATGTGGTCAAGGATTGATGTTCGAATCAAAGAATTTGGTTCTCAAGTATCGGATACTCGGCGAATTATGCATAATTCCAATGCGGTATTTGCATAGCTCGAGTTAGAATAGGCTAGAAAATCAACACGATACGCGAAAGATGTGGCCATTTTTCCAAGTCTCATACCCTAAGAATTAAATCTTAACCGAGCTCAATCATCAATCATAGTCTCTACTTAGCAAAGGCTTAAATTGAGTCACATATATATTTGGCATTGGTGGGCATAACCGAATGATATGGAGTAATTCTAAAGCTCACAATAAGAACATTTGAATTTTATAAAGAAATAGGTACTAAGTCATGTCATCCAAAATTGATCTTTTATTGGACCTTGCATGGGAATTTTGAAATGCACTACGCCACGTATGAAGTATTTGCCGAATACACTTTAGTGAAAGTTCGAAATTTTTTATTTATGCTCAACATCGCTCGATTATCATTAACACTTTTCAAGATAGACATACATACTCGTATCATTTTTCAAATAAAGCATAAAGATCATCATCATATTGGATTTGAAAGCACGGGCTACATGGTGATGCATTATTCGAAACAACCTACTAGCACACTTGCATAAATAAAACTAAACTACTAGCACACATGCATGAATAAAAGCACACAAACAAACTAAACACACCCGATACATGGTTTCCCAACCCGCTCACACACACATAAGTAAATAAATAAAAAGAGAATGCGAAAGGGAAAGAAAAACGCAAACCGGGAAACCGATACAAGTTGTGCCATACACAACACTCTACCCATCAAATGGAGGTGGCTGATTGTAGTCGAAGCCGTAGTACGCCGCCTCCAATCTCCCGAACTCGTCAATCATCGCATCGGTGTTGCTCCGCATTGCGCCCGCCAAGTTGTCGATGCGTTCAACGTATTGCACGTTGTTGTCGATGTACCGATGCATAGGGGCAAAGTTCGCCCCCGGAGGACCTGCAGGAGCATAGTAGGGCGCCCCCTGGAAGTGCTGAGGGTAGACAGGGGGCATACCGAAGTACCTGGGGTCGGTGCCGGTCGGCACCTGTCCTGTGCCGGTCGGCACAAAGCCCGTGTCGATCGGCACGGGTGCCTGCTGCGCTGGTTGATGCTGCGCGGCTGCTGCCGCGTCCCAGCTGTCCCACTCTGCTGCTGCGCTCGCCGAAGACTGGCCGACGACCTCCTTTCTCCCGCGCTTGGTCTTTGTTACCTTGTGTCGCTCGCGGAGGTCGGCCTCAAGCCAATTCCCTCCGTTGATCTTGTTTGGGAGGAAGAGGGCGAGCTCGGCGCAGGGAAGCTTGATGCCGGTGCCGCACACGTAGTAGCCGAGCTTGGCGCTGCCCGTGATGGTCTTCCCGCGCACCATGGACTCGTCGATGAGCGCGGCTCTTATCCAACAATCTTCCTTCATCATGAGGTTACCTTCGGTGACTTGGAAGATGATTGTTTGGAGGTAGCCTCCAAAAGCTAGTCTCGCCCTAGGGTTGGCCCTTTGGGTAAACCAACTTGACACCATTGTCCCGATGGGATTGCACTTGCATGGACTCGCAATGGCGTTGTAGAGCCAATGCAAGTCCGGGTCGGAGATGTTGGTGGTGTCGAGGCGGCCGGTGGTGCGTGCGGCCATCCACCGGTGGAGGATTTGGATCGTGGGGTTCTTGATGTGCCCCCTCTTGCGCTCGTCCGCGTCGGCGATGCGGCGCCAAAATGTGTCGAGCATCTCCGTAGTCGCCGCGCCGTATACGGGGGCCTCCCTTTCAAAACCGAGAGCATCGGAGATGCCCTCGATCGTGATGGAGTAGGGCTCGTCCCGCACACGGAACTTGATCTTGTCGTCTCCTTGCTCGTCCACCTCGCGGCTCATGGTGGTGATGAACTCGGTGATGAGCTCGATGTCGAAGCTGCTTGCTTGATCGTGGAGGGTCTCCCATCCAAGGTTGAGGAGGCATTGTTGGAGGTCCGGCCATACCCCGACCTTGGCGAGGAACTCCTCATCCATGTCGATGTTGGGGAAGATGCGGCCGCGGATGTTGGTGTAGTAGAACTCCTCCTCACGGCTCGTGAGGGTGAACCCCTCCCGAACCGCGCGCGGCACATATGCCGGCTCGCTCGGCTCGGCCTCCATGGATGATCCGCCCGCCGCGGCGGCGGCGGCGGCGGTGGTTGCGCTCCTCGTGCGCGGCCTTGGTCCTCGAGGGATGCCGATGTCGCGGTGGCCGATGAAGAAGTCATCTAGCCCTCGTGGCGGTGTCATCTCGACGGAGAGCTCGGGGCTGTCATAGCCCGCCGAGCTTGCCCTCCGCGTCGAGGTGAAGGAGCCGGTGTCGCTGCCGGAGTTGTTGTCGCCAGCGTGGTGCGATCCTCCGACTTGGTGTGATCCACCGGCGTGGTGCGATCCACCGGAGTGGTGCGACCCGCCGGCGCTGAACCCCCGGCGAATCTTCTTGCCGGCGCTCTTGAGCGTGGAACTAAATCCCTTCATTTCCTGCGAAAGAATGGAAACGAATCGCGCAAATGGAGGAAGTGGAGGAGTGGAAAGGGTTACCAGGGAGTTGTGGCGAAAATGGGGGAGGTGATGCCCCTTCTTATAGCTCTCCATGGCTTCCAAGGGAAGGAACCGCCGGTTCAAATTCCCAGCGCGTGCCGGTCGGCACAGAGCCGTGCCGGTCGGCACGATTCAAAATTTCGCGGATTCCGTCGTACCTCGGCTGCCACGCCTTCTTTTCCTCTTCCCCATGACTTGTACAGTGTCGGATGTCGGGGAACAGGGGCGCACCTACAAAAGATTAGCTTTCCAATGGTGTGCCGATTGGCACGGTGACCGTGCCGGTCGGCATAATTCAAATTTTGCACAGATTCGCACGTACCTTGGCTTCAGCAACTTCTTTTCCTCTTCCCCATGCTTGATACAGTGTCGCATGTCGGGAGACAGGGGAGCACGTTCGAAATTTGAATTTTTCAGGGTATGCCGATCGCCACGGCGCGCGTGCCGGTCGGCACCTTTGCTCCATCCCGAGGCTGGGTGCTCGGTGTCTCCCCTGTGCTCAGCAGCTGCATGGGTGTCAGTGGTCTCTCCTCCTTCCAATGTGCGCAGACTTTGATGATCAGATTCGAATTCTTGGTCAGTGTGCCGGTCAGCACAGCTCTGTGCCGGTCGGCACTGTATAGTCCGCGCCCGATTCAAACTTCGCTGCCTTGTGTCGCCAAAATTTCAAATTTCTTCGCGGATGCCAGGCTTCCTGTAGCATCGAGATTCTTGGAGGTGGCGTTTCCTTCCTGTGCCGATCGGCACGTTCTGTGCCGGTCGGCAACAGTGCCCAATTTCCGCCAGTGCCTCCTTCCTTCGCAAGGCTCATCCACCATATTCCTGCGACACAGAAAAATACCAAAAGCACGGAAATATTCTCGGGACAATTGTTGCACTTACCTTTCTAAATTTTCCTTCATCAAATATTCCGCATATTTTCTCAATTTTACCCCATATTAATTTTCATCTTCAGTTCGGGGTAGCGTCTAGGCCACGATTTGGCGTGCTTTCTGCTGTGCCGATCGGCACAGGCTGTGCCGGTCGGCGCGCTCCAGATTTTCCTATTTTTGTTCCTTTTCTTCCTGCGCTGTTAGCGAACAAACAAAATACAAACACAAAAACTGCAGAAAGTAAACAGACAGCGCAGGTATTCACACAAAAGTTAAAACAAACACTTGGACTAACAAATTTTATTCCGGGAGCATTATTGTTGATTACAAGCAAACAATTTAAAGGCCGGGTTGCCCTCCCGGTTAGCACTAATTTTCTAATTAACGGGTTGCCCTCCCGAAAGCACTAACACACAAAGACTCACCCTACGACTCGCTCCCGAAAATTGGGTTGCCTCCCAAAAAGCGCTCTTAGTTTTAAAAAGGTCATAGAGCTTGACCTCCCCGCATGAATCACTTCCTTAGTGCCGCCTTACGGGAAAAAGTTGCGACACTACAAGGTTCTCATGTCTCTTCTCCTTCAATGATAGGACATATCCTTCCTCCAATTACCCTCGATTGCTTTATGGTGCGGAGACTTGTATTTCTCAACCCACTTGGATGCCGCACGGCCTTCTTCTCCTTTGGGGCGAAAATTGAATGTGTAGGAGGCTCCACTTATGTCAAAGCTTATCCTTCCACTCCCCACATCAATGTTTGCCTTCGCTGTCCTCAAGAATGGCCGGCCCAAAATCAATGAAGTCCTTGTTCTTCTATCCATATCAAGCACAATGAAATCCACAGGAACTATATGATCACCAATTTGGACGGGCACATCTTCAGCAATTCCATCGGGATAGCGAACCGATTGATCGGCCAACTCCAAACACATGGCCGTAGGCTCCAACTCTGGCAAATTCAAACTTGCAAAGACATAGCGAGGCATGACACTTACACTTGCTCTAAGATCGCATAAAGCCCCTTCAAAGATTTGAGCTCCAATCAAACACCGGATACTAGGAGATCCGGGGTCGGGCTTCTTTTCTGGTGTAATGTCATTAATAGCTGCAGTGCACTCTCTTGTCATCTTCACTACTTCTTCCGATGCTAAGGACTTCTTGCTTTGCATAATATCCTTTATGTACTTGGCATAGGTAGGCACTTGAAGAGCATCAAGGAATGGGACATTGATATATAACTTCTTCATGATATCGACAAACCTGGAGAATTGCTCATCATGATGCCGAATTCTTTCTGTTTTGGTCAACAGCTGCGTATCCAGAAAGGTAGCAGGACCATGTTCCTTGTTCTCAGTTCCCTTCTTCAGACCCGAGAGGTCGATTTCTTCACTGTGCCGATCGGCACCATCAGCGTGCTGGTCGGCACCGTCAACTGTAGCGTGCCGACCGGCACCAGCGTCGTGCCGGTCGGCACGAGGTCGTCTTGCCCCAGCTGCGAACTTTGGATCTTCAGTTTGCTTCCCAGACCTCGTCTCGATGGATTTCAGCTGTTCTGCAGAGCGGGTATTACCAGGAAGAGCTCCTTTCTCGCTTTTTACCGACTCCGCTAATTGGGCCATTTGTTTCTCCATCATCTTCATGAATTGGAGGATTTGCTGATTAGAACTCCCCACTTCGATGACCTTGTCATTGATTGTTTCAAGCACACGATCAACTTCCTTGAATTTGGCTTGAGTGTCCTTGTTAACCTTCTCTTGAGCTTGAAAGAACTCTTGGCATTGAATACGAAGAGGGATGGCATTTTGCATAGACGATGACGGGGTGAAGCTACTCCTTTGTTGCTGATATGGAGTCTTCCATCCTTGACTCTTGATATAATTGAGCATCTTCACATCTTCGGGGCAATCCTTACTCACATGACCAAGTTCTCCACATTCTTCACATGTGGAACGGGCTTCCGCTAGCTTGACGGTCTCTTCCTTGGGAATATGATCAATCTTGTCTAATCTCCTTTGTATGGTGTCAAGCTTGTCCATAAGCAATTCATCATAAGCTCTTTCCACCACACTCTTCATCTTTCCCGTGGAAGGTTGAAGGCTTCTACTTTCTCTCTCACCAACCCATGATTGATTTTGCTCTATCTTCTTGATCAAAGCCGTGGCTTGAGCGGGTGTCTTGTCCAAAAACGATCCTCCAGCCGAAGCATCTAAGTGTTGTCGGGACAAAAGATTCAAACCCGTGTAGAACCTTTCCACTAGCTCCCATTCAGCAAGACCATTGTGCGGACAAGCATCCTTGTACTCATTGAATCGATTCCATGCTTCTCCAACGCTCTCATCAGCGAGTTGAGTGAATCCAAGGATCTTGTTCTTCAAAGCTTGAGTCTTGCCTGGAGGGAAGTATTTTGCCAAAAATTCCGCAGAAAGTAGATCCCAACTAATCTTGGTCGCGGTAGGTAGCCCATGGTACCACTGCTTAGGACGCCCAATAAGAGATAAAGGGAACAATCGCACCTTGGCTTCATTGTCATTCATATGTTCCAATTGAAAGGTACCGCAGATTTCATGAAAATGTTGCAAATGCATATTAGGATCTTCAGAACCTGTGAACGGTTGCTGACCAACCAAGGACATGTAACGCTCCAGCCGAAAGGGTCTAGCTTGTGCAGTGAATTCAGTCTTGGTGACATTGTCCAAGGCAGGCTTGAGACGATTAGCAATTGGTGTTGCGTCTCCCATGTCTTCTTCTTCAGGAACTTCTTCTTCCTTATCTTCTTCCAAAGCTGTAAACAATGCCTTCGGGCTGAGCGGCTCGCTGTTGTCTTCTATGTCTCCCACTGACTTGCTTCTCTTTTCCGCCTTACGCTTGCGAAAGAGAATCTCTGGATCATCGAGGTAATTAAAGGGTTTATTCGACTTAGCGCCGTCCATACCTGTCTGTTAAATGAAACAGGACATATATACTGGAAAAGACAGAGAAATCAAAGAAAGAAAGCTCTGTGCCGGTCGGCACACACGTGTGCCGGTCGGCACAGCGACCAATTTCTCAAACTTCAAACAATGCCTAATTCGAACAAAGGTCCCCGGCAACGGCGCCAGAAAAAGACAGCTTGTTGGTCGTATCTACGCACCCACTTATATACCGCAAGAGCACGGTGTACAGTTGTAGTCTTTTTCCCCTAGAAGAGTATTCCAAGGTTTAATCGAACCACAAGGACCAATGGGAATTAAGCAAAATCATCAGTAAAAGAGTTAGCCAAGCTTTCTAGTGAGCGTGAGCGTGGGTTTCAGGAAAACGGGGTGTTGTGCCGATCGGCACAGGGGATGTGCCGGTCGGCACGAAGGCGAAGTTGTCCGCAGTGTTGTCCGAAAAGCCTAAGAACAGATTAGATCATGGGGTAAGTTAGCCAAGTCTGCTAGTTGAGATCGTAACCAAGAAGCTTAATCAAATAGCATCATAAACGGGATTACTCAATTATTGATAACCGAAGATCGGTAGGTCAAGGCCTCTTTCCGACGAGCCCTGTCACGACCAATCGCCTTAATCGGTCGACCTCTTCCTACTCTACACATCATCTCAAGGATCATCGCGTATGCATTAGCGGCTGTGGGGGTACAGAGACAACGTGCAAATATGGCGCATTACAAGATCCCAATGCTACCTTAACCACGATGGAGATAGTGAGAGAACGAATCTTGTCACTTCTTTTTGCCACCACAATTAAGATAACATCTAATACTTAGTCGTCACTAAGCGTAGGAACAAGTGCATGTAAAGACCATAAAATCCAGGCAATCAATAATCAAAACCATTCATCCACATATTCAACCATACTTCAATGATACATAGTGCAAGATACATCACCATCTAGTAGGCCTACCTTGATGGATCACCTCTTTAGCACCAATGGTTCTTGATCAACAACTAGAGAACATGAAGAACGGGGCAAAGCCCCGGTGGCTCTAAACTTACTAGCTGTGTTGTCCCTCTGGCGGCGGATCCCGAAACCCTAGGGCTTTTACAAGTTTATATAGGGCTGTACATCAGGAAGGAAAGGATTCTCGGGAAAAGAGTCCTTGTGCCGATCGGCACAGGGTCTGTGCCGATCGGCACACCTCGTGTCCAGCTCGGTTTCCTCCCTAAATCGGTTCCGAAGTCCTAGGTAGCTTCCATGTGGGCCTTCCAGTCAGTTTTCTTCGAGATCAAGTCTTGTGTTGCTCTTTCAAATCTTCGAGTATCTTTTATCTCTTCATGATGAATATCTCTCGAGATTGATTCGGATAACTTCCTTCTAGAATAAACTGAATGGTGGGCCAGCTTCGGTGGCCTTGGGGTCCCATGTGCCGGTCGGCACATGTCTGTGCCGATCGGCACAGTGGGCCTTTTCTGCTGGTTCTCTTCTCTTCAGGTCCAGATCAGTCACAATGTCCAGAATGTCGTCCTCTTCATCTGTTTCTGTAATAAAGCTCCAGAACGACATATATACAAATATGGTGCTATTATCAAGGGTTAATGGCCTATAATGATAACATTTATGCTCTAAATAAGGCGCAGTTGGCATATAAAATGGTATGCTAGAAATCGCCAACATGGGCCCAGTAAACCGATGTAGCTTGGCAACCGTGGGGACGAACCTTACCCTGCTACTACGGGGGAAATGGGACAACCTGCGGACAACGGCGGGGCCGGGTGTCGCGTGGGGGTGGTCCTGATATTTCGCCGGGAGCAGCAGCTAGATTTCGTCCTTGCGGGGGCTTTGTGAAAGGTTGCCATATGTGGTCTGTTCGCGAGCGCATATGTCGTGTGGTCAGGTTTCTCCTGCAGGATGTACATCGATGCCGCCGCTCTCGGAAATAAGCACCCCGCTTGTTCACTGCGTCACATCGTAGTGTGATTATGATATGAGGATGATTTTGATGATGATATATATATGCTCTACTGTTTTATTTACTTACAGTATTACTTGTATGTTTTATCTGTCTGTTATAGCTCTTAGCTGCACACATGATACTTGGTTAATACTAAACTTGAGCTAAAACTTGAAAGTAAGGACTCAGTAATTAGTGCTTCTTTCGCAAATTTGAGTCAGCCTACACCTTGTAGCCTTTGCATACTAGGAGTCGGCTGTAGATGGCCATGTTGACGGGTAAGTCTTGCTAAGTATTAGTTGCTCAGGGTTTGGCTCTCTATGTTTTTGTACAGGTGTGTTTTTGCTTTCGCTGTCGATTTTAGTGGAGTTTGCTGGCAGTGATCTTCCTCAGGTCCACATCGCAGGGCTTCGATGTGTGGCTTGTGTCGTCGAGCTTAGTAGAGGTTGTAATTGTAGACTTCCGCTATGCTACTCTCG
This sequence comes from Eragrostis nindensis, assembly GCA_012490785.1. Taxonomy (NCBI): domain Eukaryota; kingdom Viridiplantae; phylum Streptophyta; class Magnoliopsida; order Poales; family Poaceae; genus Eragrostis; species Eragrostis nindensis. The sequence continues at coordinate 37,380 of JAAXCT010001891.1, read as the reverse complement.
TATTTTAAATCATTTAGACTTATTGTAATAACTTAAAGATGTAAATTTGTGCTATTTATGTGATGTACTATCTGTGTCCGTTCACCGGCACTTCCGACTCGATCCTGTGAAAAGCGGAAACGCTACAGCTGGCATCAGAGCCGTGTTGGGGATAGTATAGCACATAAAGGCCTATTTTCGAAAAGCTAACCACGTTGCGGGTGAGGAACGGAAGTCCTATATAAGGATGTTAGAATATCGGGTGGTAATAGGAGTTGCTTGTTTACTTTTCTGCAACGACGCACCGACGCTCAGGTAAGAAGGTAAGGACCTGTATGGCTCAGGTGGTATTCTGGCCCGAGTCATCGAACTCGTGGGAGGTGTTGTTCTGGCCCGAGTCATCGCACTCGTGGGATGTGATGGTATGAGCCATGCATTTCTGATTTATGATGGACGTCACCTATGTAGGTTGCTTGAGGTGACGATGTGTGCTTTTCTTGCAGGTACACTAACTCACGTGTAGATCGTGTAGAATACGTTTGTTGAGTGCGACTTAGTTACCACCGCGGTCTACGGCCTGCTATATTGGGCATCTTTTTATTTTGTGAGGACGCGTAGGTCGAGCATGCATGGCATATAAAAGACTTCAACAAATTTCAGCTCACTAAAAGATTTTCTAACTAGGCAATTTCAAGAAGACGTAACTTTTAAATCGTTGAGCCAAAATTTATGAACAAACCCATTTTGAAAAGCTTACAACCTGAACTACAAAATACCTTCAGACTTACCCACGAAATTCTGTTCCAAAACCTCCCAAAAAAAAAACGTTGACCAAAAATCTAAATCTGTTGCTGTCTCGTCGGGAATTCCAGAATCTTTCTGCGAACTTCAAAAATCGATATCTCCTGTTCTGCTGATCCATTTGAGACGTTTGAGTACTTGTCGAAAAGATTTCAAAGTTTTCTACAACTTTTGCTTTCTGATTTTTCTCATTTGACGCGCTCAGGAGTGTCAGATTTCAATTTTGTGACTGCTGCTCGCAGTCGAGACAGATGTTAGCCTGTTGCTTTGAAGGAGCGTTGCTCTCGTGTTTTTGCTCGAACGGCTGCTTATAGCTTCTTGCTACGATCTTCCAGAAGCCATTACCATGTTACTCTTTAATTTAGCATGGTTCCTTTTTCAAGGATGGATTGTGACGTTTACTGGTCGTTCTTTTCCCCGCGGATGGCTGAAGGCATGGATTACGAGGGTAATGACTGGATGCTCTCGACTTGCCTCAACCGACCAGGCTTTCCTACCATGTTCTGGCGAGTCCTTCAGCACTTTGGATACTTGAAGCCTCCTACGTATGTGGGAAAGCAGATCATGAATGGAGAAGAGACTTCGTGCATCATCCATGTAGCCATTCCAGCAACTCCGGCATACCCAGCCTGGGAACCCTAGACAGTGTGCGTTAATGGGGCTGAGATACATGATACTTGGGATATCGCTGTCCTCATAGCTCTCACGCAGTTCTACGATGACCACCAGAGCGAAATGGAAGGGACCCCATTTGCTCTCCTGCCAGTCAGCGACCGAGCTAACCCTGATTGGAGACGCCGCATGGGTGCGCTATTGGATGTGAGACACCCGAAATACAACTCCTACATGGCTGTACCCGTTTACTACTCAGCAACATTGCATGCACTACACCGTAAGCGAGAAGCAAAGTTGAGCAGGTGTCTAGAGGCGATGAGACTTAGCAATGAGCGAGACGAAGCTAAGGATGCTTTACTCAACATAAAGGAGAATTAGCATTTCTTATACGCATATTTATTTTAACTAATAAATTTCCATGAGTTTTGGATGATTTATGAGTGCAGGAGTATTTCTGGAGAAAATAGGCCTCTGTGAGAGAAATCACAGGCCGGCCGGCCTACATCCCTGGCCGGCCGGCCACATCCAGCGGCCACAGCCTGCAGGCCCCCACCAGTGGGCCACGAGAAGCCCACAAAACCAGAATATTGAAGCCCAACTCGAACTTAATGAAGACTTTCTAGAAGATGGGCTACAATGGGCCTAAACTTGGCTCTTACTCCAGTTCTGCCGACCCCAGGAGAAAACCGACCTCGGGACCGACTTCATGGAGCAATATGCAGCGTCCACACGGAAGGCGGTGGCCAACCGCCACAATGTGTGGCCGGCCGGCCTGCCACCTAGGCCGGCCGGCCTACCTTGGCGGCCAATCTTCCTCAACCGCCTCTCACTTGCTCTATTTAATCCCCCCTCTCATTTGGGGCTATAAATAGAGGGGTGCTCGGCCGGTTACAACACACACCAAGAGAGAAATCACTCCTTTGCATCCAAGCTCTAGTGGAGTTAGGCTTAGAGTAGAGCTATTCTAGTTCCCAAGTCCTCTTGGAGATTCTGGTATGGCTCTTGTATCATTTTCTCTTTTTGCGACTTTATTCTATTTAATAATATTATTCTTTTCATATAGTCTTGCCTTGGTTAAGCGTTCCTTGTTTGGTTGTGGACCCTTGGCTTGCTTATGTAATAGAGTAATTATAATCTTCTTATATAGTGCTAGTGTGATATTCATATGCTTGCTATGTGGGTATTACCTAGAGGACTGGCGGTAGGGACATAATTGCCTTATTGTCACGTGTCCTAGTACATAGTATACCATGTATATACTTAGGTTTACATGCATTTGCATATCCAAGCATGAGTCTAATGGTCCTTAGGATTATGCTCTAGATCTGATCCATCGCTAGGGATTTAGAGTAATGTTTTAGCAATGCAAGCATGGTGCTTGGGTTGGTAGAATACATTGGATGCCTCGTGCCCCACGGATTGTTTGAGGTAGACGGTAGGTGGTGACAGCCCTGTCCGTCCTCGGTATCCCTCCACGTTCGGGTACGGCGTAGAGCTGTAGACCGGAGTCGCCTGGCAGACCAGGGGTAAGCCGGTGCCCAATTTGCTTGAGTGCATATGCCTAAGCCTTAGTTGTGTGCATGCATGTGTATGTTGTATACTATGCCACTGTATAATGAAGTATATTAGGAACTTAGCTCTTTTCTTTGTTCTTCTCCACTTGGCTATGGATGTATATTAGAGTTGATCCTTTTCTTGTGTGTCACACTACCCATATATATTATTATTTAGCATTGTATGGACCGTGATCCATTTAAATGTAGACATTAACTATGAGCACAGTACTATCTTGACCATCGTCTTCCCTGTGGAAAATATAAATTACGATACCTTGGAATACTCCCGGGTGAAATGCTACAGCGGTATTCTCCGTGCGCTTGCGGATTTATCTGTGATCGTTAAGAAATACCAACAAGCATTTCTGGCGCCGTTGCCGGGGAAGACAATTGGTTTAGGTGTTTACAAATGCTCTTAGTTATATCTGCAAATACCTGGTCACAGCCCGTACAGGCTATCACTTGCTTGTTTTCTCTTCATGTGAAAACAGGGTAGTATATGATGGTTTCGATTTACCGAGAAACTGCACTAAAAATCTGAAAACCCATGGCAATCGAACTCGTCATAATGTCTTGCTCATCGGACTTAAAACGATGATGCCCTTGCCGATAGGAAAACCGGTAGTTATCTCATATTTGATTTTTCCGATTGCATATTTGGATTTCATTTGATTTGAATTAAAATGCATTTGCATGTTTGATTTTTCCAAAATCATTTTGCATGTTGGATTTTTTCCAACCTTATTAAAAAAAAGAATTTGAGACATTTGTTTTTGGAGAAAATAATTCTTGGGCAAAATTCCAGCTTTGGTCAATCCTCCACTACCCAAAAAAAAACATAGACTCGATGGAGGCTTTGAGCCAAGCTTGGGGGGGAGAGTCCCTATCAATGGGTCACCCGACATGACATGGCCATTATTAGCACCTTGTCTTATTTCCCATCGGCCACTTGTCATTGTTTCTCCCCAAATACGGCCATCGAACTTCAAGTTTACAAATAAAAGGCCGAGTGGTGATGTTTTTCATACCAAATCCATTTCATTCACCACCCAAATGCCCTCCTCATATTCTTTACTCTCATTCCAATTCTCTCAAATTCAACAAAAAGATTTCCCTCTTCTTTGTTTTGCATATACAAGTTGTGCTCAAGCGTAAAGAGCAACCGACGGGCGTGCTAATTTGATTACACTAACATAACCCGTTTCGAGTTTGTTCTTGTTTGTTTTGCTTTTTGTTGCAGCCATGAAGAAAGGAACCAAGCAGTTATTGGCGCACTCAAGCAAGAACTAAGGTTGGGGGGGATCACTCCCCCACTGAGGTAACTTGTCTCTTTCCTTTGTTTTCTGCATTCAAAAAAAAAGATAAAAACAAATAAATAAAATAAAAGTGGTTTTTGTTTTCTATGCGCGATAAGAATGTTTTAATTCTCTATGTTGAAATGATGAATAGTTGCTCTGTTTTATCCCTCTCTTGTTCCTGTTTGTAACTTAGTACTCTCCCGAGTTTTGTGTTTGATGGATGCACTCTTATTCTTGAACCTGAAACTCATGGGTAGCAAAATGCATGATCCAAATTTAGGTTGTTGTGAGATATGATATGGTATAATAGAGCTGCTATGATCTTTTTCTCTATGTAAGACTTAAATTCCAGAGAATTTTTTTCTCAAAATTATAAAACCCAGAGTTCCTCAATGATGAAAATTCCTACCAAAGCCATATGTTGATTTTATTGCATAACCTATATACATATGCTGCTTGTTATTACATTGAGCTTTTTCAAAATTGTTGTGACCCTTGTGAGATGCCATTCATACTTTCATGATCAAGATCACGTACACTCTACCATATACATATGCTTAACTTCTACACTAGAAGTTAGCATCACATTTCCCCTCATTCCATAAAATAAATACTCCATATGTTTTATACCTCTCTCTCTCTCTCCAAGTATCATTGCAAAAGTGGAATGGCTATGAAAAAAAAAAGAGAATCTTGCTCATTCACGTAGAGCATGGTGAAAAAAAAAAGTGATAGCCATGTCTTCAAAAATTCAAACAAAGAGAGAGAAGGTATCCAAAGGGAGTAATCATTTTTCCTCCATCATTCACATTTCCACACACATGCACATCTTGATCAGATTGTATGACTTGTTTTTCTCCCTGGATCCGGTCTTTTGATTTAGCAATATACGTGATACAAGTTTGCCTCACTTTGCCCCTACCAAACCCCACATATAAAAACCTGTTAGAAGTAGGAGGAAAAGAGGCAAAACAATGCCTTGGTAAGGAATCATACACATTGAGCGATTCGAGAGAATCATTTGAGGAACTTTGTTTTCATTTGCAAAATCTATAAAAAAACATCTGGAATGAAAGTTTAACAAAGAATGAGTAAATAGTGCTCTACAAACCGTTCTGTCTCTCAACCGCCCAAGGCAAGGAGAAGCAATAAGCCCCATGAGGAGTAAGGGGAAGAGTAAGTTGCCATGCCAGCTTACTCAATACGAGGAAGAATACTCTATTCTACGCATGGTGCTTTTGCGGAGTAAGACATGATAGCAACTCCTGATCAACACAACCCAGTTTTTAGCTTTGCTCGGGACGAGCAAAGGTTTAAGCTTGGGGGGTTTGTTGACGGTCGTTAAGTACCAACTTCGACCGCCAATGTTCCTACACATAAAGGAGAATTAGCATTTCTTATACGCATATTTATTTCAACTAATAAATTTCCATGAGTTTTGGATGATTTATGAGTGCAGGAGTATTTCTGGAGAAAATAGGCCTCTGTGAGAGAAATCACAGGCCGGCCGGCCTACATCCCAGGCCGGCCGGCCACATCCAGCGGCCACAGCCTGCAGGCCCCCACCAGTGGGCCACGAGAAGCCCACAAAACCAGAATATTGAAGCCCAACTCGAACTTAATGAAGACTTTCTAGAAGATGGGCTACAATGGGCCTAAACTTGGCTCTTACTCCAGTTCTGCCGACCCCGGGAGAAAACCGACCTCGGGACCGACTTCATGGAGCAATCTGCAGCGTCCACACGGAAGGCGGTGGCCAACCGCCACAATGTGTGGCTGGCCGGCCTGCCACCTAGGCCGGCCGGCCTACCTTGGCGGCCAATCTTACTCAACCGCCTCTCACTTGCTCTATTTAATCCCCCCTCTCATTTGGGGCTATAAATAGAGGGGTGCTCGGCCGGTTACAACACACACCAAGAGAGAATCACTCCTTTGCATTAGTTTTAGTCTCCAAGCTCTACTGGAGTTAGGCTTAGAGTAGAGCTATTCTAGTTCCCAAGTCCTCTTGGAGATTCTGGTATGGCTCTTGTATCATTTTCTCTTTTTGTGACTTTATTCTATTTAATAATATTATTCTTTTCATATAATCTTGCCTTGGTTAAACGTTCCTTGTTTGGTTGTGGACCCTTGGCTTGCTTATGTAATAGAGTAATTATAATCTTCTTATATAGTGCTAGTGTGCTATTCATATGCTTGCTATGTGGGTATTACCTAGAGGACTGGCGGTAGGGACATAATTGCCTTATTGTCACGTGTCCTAGTACATAGTATACCATGTATATACTTAGGTTTACATGCATTTGCATATCCAAGCATGAGTCCAGTGGTCCTTAGGATTATGCTCTAGATCTGATCCATCGCTAGGGATTTAGAGTAATGTTTTAGCAATGCAAGCATGGTGCTTGGGTTGGTAGAATACATTGGATGCCTCGTGCCCCACGGATTGTTTGAGGTAGACGGTAGGTGGTGATAGCCCTGTCCGTCCTCGGTATCCCTCCACGTTCGGGTACGGCGTAGAGCTGTAGACCGGAGTCGCCTGGCAGACCAGGGGTAAGCCGGTGCCCAATTTGCTTGAGTGCATATGCCTAAGCCTTAGTTGTGTGCATGCATGTGTATGTTGTATACTATGCCACTGTATATGAAGTATATTAGGAACTTAGCTCTTTTCTTTGTTCTTCTCCACTTGGCTACGGATGTATATTAGAGTTGATCCTTTTCTTGTGTGTCACACTATCCATATTTAGCATTGTATGGACCGTGATCCATTTAAATGTAGACATTAACTATGAGCACAGTACTCTCTTGACCATCGTCTTCCCTGTGGAAAATATAAATTACGATACCTTGGAATACTCCCGGGTGAAATGCTACAGCGGTATTCTCCGTGCGCTTGCGGATTTATCTGTGATCGTTAAGAAATACCGACACCTGCTACTTGCCCACCTAATGTGGAGAAGATTATGCCAGACCTTGATAATCTTCTCCTTACCCTCGCTTTTGGATCCTCGTTCTTGCTCGATTATTAAAATTTGATAACATAAAGCATGTGCACGACATTGATCCATATGCATTGCTATATATCACTCGCATCGAAATAAGAACCTTGCAATGCATCCACCTATGCCCCAAATATTGCACATCATAACATTTGCATCGTCATCACCGCATATGCACCATGATCAACGCATCATATCAATTGCACCATTATGCACCATAACATGTGCACCATCTCATAAACATTTTCATGTGCATCACGTCATCTGCACCATTTATGCATCATGCAATGTGCATTATGACATTATGCAATTGCACCATGCATGAGCACTCTCACATCTGTGCATTGCATCACTCAAAGCACGCAATGCACCCTGATCATGCATCCTACTCATTGCATAATAAAATTAATTGGATGCATGAACAATCACCCTTAAGGAGCAAGAATGTGGAAGTTGGATATTTTGGCTACCTTTCTATTATACCTACCATCTTGTGCCCATACATCCTTGGAATCCTACTCCCTCAGTGCGACTTTGGCGCCTTCCTTGAATATCATCAGTAATCCTAAGCAATAGATGTTGGATGGTCTTTGTGCTCTTGTCAGTCTGGGTATTCCTTTAGGTGTCGTTTGACTCGAATCACCAGTTTGTGGCAGAGTTTTGTTTCGCATCTCTTCGTTGACCGCATCGAGACCTTTCGTGCATCAAGTCGTTGGCTAGAGTCTGACAGGATACCAATGGTTCGTGGCTACCCAATCTGATTCCCCGTACGAGTTGTCAAGCATGCCCACCAGACCGAGCGGTGAGGTTTTGAGTCGAGCTTCCAAAAGGACGACACCAATTTCAGAGAGAACATACAAGATGCCACCCAAAGAACTAGCAGAGCAGAAGGTTGAGTTAAGGAGTGATTGCAAAATGTTTCAAACGACAGGGTCCGTCGCCACTAAGAAGCCAAACACTCCTTATGAAGAAGACACTGTGCAACCCCTTCAGTCCAACTTACAGGCAACCAAGCCCCGACAGAAGAGCTATGCGGATAAAGGACATTGATCGTTGATGCTTACAGTGGGTGATTGCATATACCTTCTTGTCTCTCCTATGAAGGGTGTACGTCGGTTCGATGTCAGAAGAAAGCTACCATCAATGTTTCAAATATCTAAGAAGCATGGACACGTTGCTTATCGTTCGGTGCTGCCACAAGACCTTTGGGAGTTCACAACGTCCTTTAGGTGGTCTGTTGAAGAAGTTGTTGAAAGCTCTTGCTAATGTGATAGCCAGTGATGCGGGACATTTTGAGCCATATCTCACATATCCGGAGCAGCCCATCAAAATTCTTGATCAGAAAGACAGAATCACCAGAAACAAAACTCTCAGATTCTATAAGGTGCAATGGAGCAACCACTCCGAGGCCGAGGCCACTTGGGAGACAGAGGAGTTCTTGCATTCTCGTTTTCCCGGTTTCCTACCTTCGAGGTGAGTTTTTGTTTATTGCTTCCATTTTTGCATCTTCGTTCTTCGATCATCGTTTTTGCTCCTTCTTCCTTCCTTTTCTGTGAATCTCGGGACGAGATTCTTTTAAGGGGGGAGGGCTGTGACACCCTGTGTCACTGGTACAGCAAACTACCCAAAACTGAACCAAATAGACAAATCAAGTTCATTTTCGAAATTGCCTATTCAAATAAATGGCAAACCAATGCTTGTGAAGCAAGTCAAAAACTTCAATAACAACTTGTTGAAGTAATAATTTCTACAGCAAGAACATCTGAAATGAAAATTTTGGGAGATTTTTCCATGATTTTTGAAATTCTGGAAGTGTCTCTAAAAATTTCGAGAAATTCATGCCAATCATGCCGTTACTCGAATTTTAGCTCAAATTCTGTTCCTCAAACCTACCTGGACCCAAAAGATAAGTTGGAGCTGGATATTTATCCTATGTTCCCAGAATTTCTCATAATTTTTGGATGTCTGGAAGATCCCTTTTAATTCGACAAATCTGGCAGCATGAAAATCTAGTTTCTTCAAATTTGGGTCAAATTTGATCTTTGTGAAGGAACTCCAAGTTTTTCAATGACAACCTATCCCAACCAAAAATTCTCTGTATAGCACGTCTGGAATAAGAATTTTGGAGAATTTTGCAGAATTTTTGGAAAAGGTTTGGATGCTCAAATAAATCCCCAAATCTTGGAAAGTGTCCAAATTTGACCAGCTGCAGTTTCAATTCTGTTCAAAATCCAGATGTGTATGTTATACCACTGGATTGTCCATCTCTTGATCTATCATCCTGCCAAGTTTCACTAATTTTGGTGCACGTTTACTAATTTATTTAGCATGCACAAAAGGGAAGAAAAGCTTTGACTGGGAAATTCCAGAAAAAGAAAAGAGGCCGCCGGGCCCACCTGTCATTGGCTTCGGGCCGCGTCGTCTTCACCGGTTGGCCAACGCGGCGCTTCGCCGCGTGGATGCCGGCGACGGGCGCGCTCCCGCGCCTTGGCCCCGCTCCCGGCCGCGGTGGACGCCTTTTTAAGCCATCCCCGCTCCCCCTGGTCAAACCCTAGCACCATTCTCTCCCAACCCGCTGCCACTCCACCGCCGGTTCCGAGCTTCAACTCGCCGTCCGCCGCTGCAGCAATGCGAGCCCCGGCCGAGCTACCCTCTCGTGGCCTCGCCATGCCTCCCTGGGGTTAGCGCCGTGGTCGCCTTCGCTTCCCCGCGACGCGAGCTCGCGGGATTGGCCGTCGTTTCCAAGTCTGGCCGCTGCTACTCTCCGCCGTGCCGCCGAGAAATTCGTCGCTTCCGGTCAGCTCGTCGACTCGTTTCTCTGTGCGCGGATGCGCCTTTTCCTCGCGCTACTTCCCCACTCACTTCGTCGTCGTTCCGCAGCTCCATCCACCGGTTTCGAAGCTTTTCCCCTTCATCGCCGGCAGGCCACCGCGACCTACCTACGCCGCGCTCCTTCGTCCCGGCTTTCCCGTCGTCGACATCATCTCCGTCGAGCACCAGAACGAAGGCGAAGCTTCCGGGCCAGTCTCGTCCTTCCCCGTCTACCGCTTCGTCGTCATGACATCGTCGGACCTCCTCGACCCGCCGCTTCTCGTCTCCGAGCTATTTCCGGTCATCCCCGCGAGCTCCAAGTCCTCTAGGTGAGCTCGCCGTCCCGCGTGGCACCCTCCTGTGCCAGCCGTTCGTCAAACGGCCGCTGGAAACGGCGTTCCGGCGAGCACGCCGCCGCGCTCCGGCGAGCTGGTCGCCGTCCGGCCAGATCTGGTGTGGCCCGGATCCTGTGCCCCTCTGTGTGGCCAGATCTGATTGGTCGCGCCCAATAAATCCTTTTCCAGTTTTTCTTTATTTCCTCAGAAAGTCCAGAAAGCTTCCAAAATTCATAATAAATCAAATGAAACTCAGAAAAATCCAAATCAAATTTTGTTGGACTCCTTGTGCTTAGATCTATCTAACCGAGCTATCAAACTGAACAAAATCTTTTGTCGGTTTTCTGGAAAATTACCTAAGTGGTACTCCTTGTTTAAATCATAATATGTTATCTGTAAATCCATAAATCACCATCTCTAGCATGCTTGTAAAGAATATGATTACACACTTACAGATCATTTTTCCACTGTCATTCAATGCTTAATTATTTTCTTATGATTTATTTAATCCGCTGTCTTGTTTAAATTGACAGATCATTTTAGGATGGAGCTGCGGAATGACGACGAAGGGGTAGCTGCGGAATTGACAGATCATTTTAAATTGACACATTACACACTGACAGATCATTTTACGCTCTCTCAGAATTTTCATGGCAGATACCCCAAGCGAACGCCTCCCTGTTCCTGCAGATAACACCGATGCAAGGCCTGTTGCCCTTGCTGCGGGGGTGTGTCGATGTCATCTGTCCCTGTTCCCGCAGAGACCACCGATGGAAGCCTCTCGCCTGTTGCCCTTGCTGTGCAGGTGTGTCGATGTCATCTGTCCCCCATGGTGCCATGTGCTGTACTGATCCGCATAGGTTCATCGACAACGTGACTCCAATCCAATGTTCCATTTGTGCAGCAGCAATACACATGTTCGTATTTATTTAATCTGTTGCACTTGTAGCTCCGGACTTCCATTGGGCAAGCAACATCTATGTGTAAACTTTTTTATCTTTTCACTTCTCGTGGCTCGATGTCAGTATTGCTCGATGTTCCCTGAGGCCAGCAGAAACAACACCATGCATTTTTTTTTTTTGGGGGTCTGTTTTGATCCTTGTGTATAGGCGAAGGGATTCAAGAGATTTGTTTTGGAGCTGAGCAAAAGTAGTCAGAATCAATGGGCAGAGCAAATAATCGACGTGTTGACTCAAGAGCCTCTCTGTGATGTCAGGAAGCGGTTGCCACACATAATATCTCAAAGTATGAAAACTTGGTAAATCTCCTAATTTAAACCCATTCTACCTTTTTTTAGTGAACAAATCCAAGCATTGACAAATCGATTGGTGTATCAAAAATTTCATAATCACTGATAATTTGTCTATACGAAACGTCATGTAATAGGTTACGATCCATGCACTAAGTACCAATATCATTGTGGCAAATGGATTGATTTATCAGCTATTTGATTAGGAATTACTGCAACAATGGATTGGTAATTGCTTCCCACAATTAGTGCAACCATGAATTGGTAATTGATTCCCACAATACTCTCATAACAGACAATATAATTTCTCTGTGTCAAGTAACCTTATAGTGTACGACAATTACGCATATGTTGTTGTCTCGGAGTAAAAAAAAAAAACCTGGGTCCAGGTAGCTAAGTTGATCCCTTGTCGCACGAGGAAGCAAGCGAAAATCTAGGTTTTGCATGCTGATTTTTAACTTATTTCAATGTCCTCGTACCACATGTTCATATTAAAATAAAAGTAGAGGCTCCATAACTCCCTACAATGCATATAGGAAGTAACTATTTCCTCTTAAATTTTGTATCAAACAGTAAATAAATAACAGAGAACCAACTTAATGAAACTAGGGAATCTCCTTTTGAATAAAGCACCAACCAAAAATAACAGAGGGTACAATAATACATCAATTATATACTTCGGTCAAAAGAAACAAATTCAACTCTAATTCTTCAAAAACTTGGGCTAACGCCTTATCTCAAAACTGATATGTTGTTAAGACTAACCAGAAACAATTACATATATTATCTATATGTAATAAAACTATTATGGCCTAAATATTGATATAAAGTTTAATCCAATGATAAAAACATACATAATCTTAATAAAGTAGTATAGAAGAACAGAATTGTTTAGCCCATGCGATTGCACGGGCAAATTGTCTAGTTATCTTTAATACCAAAGGCATGAGGCATCTGTACCTTGTAAACATAGCCAAAAGCACCACATCCAATCACATTTCCCCATTTCAAGTTTCCTGTAAAGTCTACAATCTGGGAGAAGTTAAACAGCAATAAACCTAAACGTTTCTCTGCACAGAATAGTTTCACGAGCTCCTTGTTCACAATTGATTGCATTTTCCGCATCCGTTTTGGATGTTCATAAAAAATGCCATTCCCTGTCATACGTAATCAATAGCAATGATCAGAGATATTTTGTAAATAACTGAAAAATAAAATATCGTATCAGTTCAAGAAATGTTAGTTTCTTGGAAAAATTATAGTTGCATATCTGATCCTTTTATTTCATATTGGAAAAATGAGCTGCACACCTATTTACAGGTAGTAAGTGACAGTAAACAGAAAAGGAGCGCACGGAGGTACATGTGCAAAACCCACTCTCCTGACTCAGCAAATAGGACATAAAGATTTGTTCTGCGAGTGGGAAACATTAGAAGAAGCCCACATCTAAATTCAACCATTCCAATTTTTTTATTTCATTTGTAAACGGCTGTCATTACTGGTTTGGATTTGTTTACCAAAAATTTAGTTTCTCTTCAAATTCCCCAACCATACTTCGGCTAAAAAATGTATCAGTATGCTGTAAAGGCTCAGCAAGAGGTATTAGCTTCGTTATCGAGAGTTTTTCAAGTGAGACAAAAACAGTATGGGATTTTGTGAAAGAAAATTTTTGTAACTATAGGAATATAAAAAATGTAGGAATTGCATGGGTAATTTGATAAAGTCCGGCATCTACAAGTGAGATCCGGGCTCCGGGTACTGAATTCTGGGTGCTTCACAGTGCCATTAATATCAACTTTTTTTATGCAGATGTGATGCATAATGCAATTTTAAGCCATATGTGCTAGGCCTACAGACATTTTCACCTTATGATGCTTATTCAGGGAACCCAGTAAAATTATTTAGTTTATCCATACTGTTAAAGTAATATAACTGGGCCTAGTAAATACAAAATTGGCAATTCACTTGTGGTGTTGCACATCCCTTTATGGAGCAAATAAAGGAACATACTAAGAGAGATCCATGATGCATAGGATGGTTGTTTGGAGAAGGATCACAATGAAAGAATTACTTGCTACTTGATCTTCCTTGTCTGAGCCACGCTTCATAACTCCCTGAACTTGTGATTCAATTGTCTCAGCTGTGCCTTCATGCCTGAAAGATTTGTATCTTAGGGTGGTAAATCTGTAAGATTTTTATAAAAACTAAGCATAACAATTTTTATGATTGAATGAATTCCATGAACCATGTAACAGGGCTTTCTGGAATGCAGAATTTTTATCCTAAAAACTAGACTACACCTCTAAGCTAGTTTGGAGTGAATATTACATTGCTAGAATTTTCAATGTATTTACCGAATATGGAACGTCCCAGCCACATCAACAGCTTCTTAAAAAAATACAGATTCGTAAAATCAGCAGAGTTAGCATCATTCAGGGGTTTTGCGTTGGGTAGTCGCCTAGCGAGCATTTTACCCTGCAAATAAATTTTATTTTCTGAGTTGTAACGGCTATAAGCTTATACCATCCATGAATTTTTGTTTTTGCTTAAATAAAATCCCCAGCCTTCAATTATGATTGAAGGGCGAACTAAGAATTAACCAGTTGTGGCTTCAGCTGCCACGTGTGCAATATAGAAAATTTCAGAGGCAGATGAGCAACTGATTACATGAGAACAATAGGACAATGAATAAGTTTTTGGTTTAATAAGACTCATGATTTTGGCATCACCAATGAAATTTTTGAAGGGACACCAGTAATATTATGGAGTACCTGATAGCATCACCGGAATGATCATTCAGTGTCTGCATCTCCTCCACAGACTCCTGAGAGACAGGACACAGAAAACAGAATGTAAAACAATTTAAATGAGCTCTAGAACATCTGTGTCACTGACAATGGCTTATACGGGATTTTGCAAAATTGCAATATCAGATAAGAAATTATTCCTGAGAGATGATGTCAAGAACAGAGATCTAAAATTCTATGTTCCCACAATCCAGAAATGCAGTATAATAACATAAATGCCTGAAAACGTGTATTTACTGAATAAAAATCAGAGCCTCACTGATGGCACTTCAAAATATCTGTTTTGAGAAAGCATGTTCAAGCGTCCATACAATTTCCGTATGGACTTGCTACAAAAGTGGATTGGAAACTGCAGATATGTACGGATTTATTACAAAAGGTTGAGCTCTGTTCAAATGGCGCGTCCATGTACGTGTTGTATCTACATAGTCAACAAGTGGGAAAAAGAAGGCAATATCATTCTCTACCTCATGGAACTGGTCAGCCTTATTAGCTCCTGTAAAGCAGTGGTACATGAAGCTGCTACCCTGGCAAGATGTGATGAGCAAGTATGCGCGCTGCAGTGTCAACTCCAGCTGCTCCATGGGTTTTCTTGTATCTCGGTGTTGCATCAACAGCGCCTCCTGAAGCTGCTGCAGCAGGTCCCTTATCATCTCGGCACGTCGTGCAAGCTTTTGGCAGGTCTCTTTGTTCCTCCTAACCGTCTGCACCGCCTCCACAATCATCTTGATCAACCCATATGCATCCACCCCTGCAAGCTGGGCAACGCTGGCCATCTGACCCACGCCATTCCACAGCGCCATCTCTTGAAAACAACCCTAGCTCTCTGGACTACCCCAAAAGACTGAGAACGTTGCATCTTATGCATGGAACAAATGCCCATTAGCTGCTTTATTTGGTGAGAAACAGTAACTTTGACCAGCGACCCAGTATTGGCGTAGTCAAACCGAATCTTGTGATTTCCAAGCAGTTTCGAATGAAGAAGATTGCCACCATGCAGTGGACATCTGGCAATCTGAGTGGGAGTGGGAGATACCAAGAAACTTCAGCAATGCGCCGGCCACATTTTAGCTCATTCTGTGGATCTGAAGCACAGTGAAAGGGACCTTGTCCAATTAATTCAACGAGGAATGGAAAAAAAATGATGTCCTAGCCGGACCGTTAGTGGCATTTCCACAAACACTTTCCGCACACCTCATGTGCACCAAACTGGAATTGACCCTGCTGAAAAAAGTTTTGTTAAGCATGGAAATAGCAGCAGAGTCGATAAATCTTGAATACTGCACGTTAAGAAAGGCTCTATCAGGCAAACTCCCGATGCCACGAAACCAGGCTAATCTGACCAGTTCCCATCCGCCGCATAGAGATCTCTAGCTCTTTGCTGGGTGCAGCATTTCCGCGAACAGCTTCCACGCTCGACCACAGAAGACGCATGGGCGATGCACCGCAAGTCCGCAACCCAACCCGCCTGCCCGCGCCCGGAAGTCCGGCCAAGAAAGTAGACGGCGTTTGAGATCCGAATGTTTGACTTCCTCAAACGCGTTCCGGCCGTGCGCGACGGGGCCCTTTGGACGCCGCTCGCGCGGTACCGGATATGTGCCGCGCGGCGCGACGCTGGGCTGAAGATGCTATCCCGGTTGACTTTTTCGCGTTCTGAACGGGCCGCTGTTGCTTTGGATGTTATTATTGATTTAAACAGTAGGGGAGTAGGCTACTGAGCACGTACTACTACCTCCGGATCAAAATATAAGCATTCTAAAGGTTTAAAAATTTTACCACAATGTAAGCATTCCTAGATAGATGTGGGTCCCGTAGTTAATAAAGTATCCAATTCCCACCGCACCTCACCCCTCTTTCCTCTTCCACCGGCCACTGCACGTTCTGTTCCACTTTCTCTCCCATCGCCACTTCTCTTCCTCCTCGTCTCCCCGGCTCTCAATCCGGCGAGGTGAGGTCCACTCCGGAGCGGATTCGGGCGATGGCAGCCGCGGGACGCTCCGTGAACCTCATCTTGGCGGCGGGATGAGCAGATCCGGGGGTGGAGCCATGGATGAGGGCTGTGCCCGTGCCGGCCACCTAGCGCCGCCATGAGCAGGAGGACGATGAGGACTACAAGGGAGGCCGCACCAGAGCAGGAGGCGGTCGAGCTCGACGGCGGCCCCGGCCGCCTCGCCCTCGCGCGGTTGCGGCGTCTACGCCCAGGCCGCCTTTCCCTCGCCGGATCTGGGCTTGCCGCGAGCTCCCTTGTGCCCTCCGTCAGTGAGGCGGCGGCGCGGTGGCGGCGCCCTCCCTCCGCACGACGGCGACGCGGCGGCGGCGTCGCAGATCCATTCCTTCCTAGATCTGGTGGTGGAGCTCGGGGATGCGACGGCGGTGGCGCTCCCGGTGGTGGAGCCCGGGGAGGCGCTGCCCTAGCGGAAGGGAGCTTCGACGGTGATCCCGGCCTCCCCTCCCTACGTGCGACGGCGTCCGCGGCCTCCCCTTCTCCGCCGAGGTGCTTGCCTTGCTGATTGGAATGCTTTCAATGCTATGTACGGCGGACTAGTCTATTCGTGTGCAGAGGAGAATGATCAGGGGCAGCAGAGTCATTTGTCATCCTCCTTATTTCTCAGTTTGAATCCCTCGAATGCTTAGATTGTGATCCGGAGAGAGTACAAGAAAGAATAGCCAGGACGAAGTTGTGGTCAATCTTATACTAGCGCGAGCTACAATTAATAAATATATCAAGGCGTGAGATTTAGATATGGGTGGAAAGAGAAGGAGCCAGGAGATAACACGTGGCGGCTTTCTATTCAAGTAGGTGGAAGGAGAGAAAAAGAACAGGTTTCCAAATTCTAAACGTATTTTTTTTCTCAAAGCGTAGTATTATTTAGACTTAATACTACAAAATGAGATCAATATCAATATTTTTTTAACTTTTCAAAAATTCTAATTTTTGTCAACATTTTGAATGTATCATGTTAACATTTTGTTTGTACCATCTTAACAATTTTTGTTACTGGATCAATATTTTTTTTCAAAATATTGACTCATGTTTTAAAAATGTCGAAATAAGTTCACAGAAATGTTGACTCTTTTGTTTCAAAATATTAACGGCTATGTTGGTGTGGGCTCCTCAGATTTAATGAGCTATTGAGCTGATTTACAAGTTTTTAACCGTAGGGTGCTCTATGTATACGAGGTCCCAATCCTATATGTAGCCCGCCTGTAAGATTCATTTGTTAAGATGCTTTAAGATTCATGCAGACAGAAAATTGAACGTGTGACACGCACTTCAAGACTGAGAGAGAGACCACTGCTAAGCGACACATGGCGGGTTTAGATTGGAATAGGTCGGAGGGAGAAAAAAAATGTTTTCAAACTTTAAACACATTTTTCTCCTAAACCGTAAGTATTTTTTGAACCTACGTGTTTGTTATAATTAATTCTACAAAATAAGATCCAATTTAAATATTTTTTAAATTTAAATTTTAATATTTTAATCAACATTTTAAATATACTATGTCAACATTTTGTTTGTACTGCGTCAACATTTTAGTTCTGCCCGAAATTATTGACTCTGTTGTTAGAAAATGTTGACACAAACTTACAAAAGTGTTGAAACAAAGTATCCGTCTAATGAATGTTGTGGCATCATAAAAAAAACTCTTTTATTGCCAAACTAGTAAGATAAAAGATAATCTTGACTTTCGTCTAATGAACTTTGTTGCATCATATTTTTATTGATTAATTACTTGATAGTAACATGTATATAAAGCTCCTATAAAACTGAATAAATCACTTAAGACCTTAAAACAATCACGACAAATGTGGTATAATCATGTCTCAATGAATATTTGATAAAAAAAGAAGGGTACATGAATTATTTTATTTTTCTGTGTATATTCATAAAAGATCTGGATTTGAATTTGTGATAAGTGGTATATGTTGATAATCTGGATAGGTAACCCTCGACGACTCATCAGGGCCAATGATTGCTTGAAGAAAGACTTAGTTTTGTCTTGGATTACAAAGAACATCTTAAAGATGGCATTTCGCATAAAAAAACTTGTATAAATAAAACATTCAAGCAATTTTATATAGATAAAGCACATCCGTTGAGTGCCCTAATGGTTCTGAGATCCCCTGATGTAACTAAAGATCTTTTCGACCCTTGGAAAGCGAAAGATTTTTTTCTCAGCTTGAGTTACAACCAATATATATTAAAGTTACATCCATTGTATACCAGATTTACAATGATTATTTTGGTGTAAATCTTGAGTATAGATGGTGCAAATAAAAATCAGGCGCTACGATCCATTAAAATGCCTGAATTTTTTTTCTACCATGTCAGACTAAATCTCATCCTCAAAAGCAAGATTTGGTACCGCAGAAAAAAAAAACAAGATCTGATGGTTGAAAATTCAGGTATTTTTATCCCCTAGAATGCCTAGGCAATGTTGGAATGTCCTCAAGTTAATGAAAATCCAAAGGGGAGTGTTATGAAATACTCGTTTTTTGATGTCCCTAACCCTTATATAATTAATAGAATAACAACAAATGGAGATCTGACACTTATTGTATTGTTTTTATTACTCCTCCGCGGACAGGCCAGTGGCCTGGTGGTGGAGGCGCCTGGTTGGCAGCCCACCGGTCGGGGGTTCGACCCCTGATCCCGCACCTGCGCTGTAACGTGTAGCAGCGCTGCAGTGCAGCGAAAAAAATCCCCTCGCCTTTCCCGATCAAAGCATTAGGTAAAGACTCGCGCCACAGCTCATACGGCCAGCTGAGTCCCTGTGTATGATCGGAGAGGGGGTTCAGGGGTTTTCTCGACCTGCGTGAGAAGGTCTTCTTCTTAACAAAATGCCGTCAGGGGGCTTCCCCTGGCAGGTCGAGTTTTGTTTATTACTTCCTCCCTCCCTCTCTCTCTCATACAGAGAGATTTAGTGACATGAAGAATAAAAAGAATATCTTATTTACACTCCCACATTCTGCTCTCTACATTCATACGATAGTGAAGCATTTTGTATCGAACATGTATAATATTATTGCTTAGTGATAGTTTCATATTGGAGATCAGATTACTATGGAAATGGGCTTTGATTTCAATCCATAATAACTGAATGCCAACCTACTACCTTTCAAAAGGTAACCAAAATTTAAAAGTACAGATGCCGATATCCATCTTCCTAGTTTATTTGGATCCATCATAGTTGGATGCCAAGCTATTACATCTCAAGAGGTAACAGAAATATCAATACTACTAGACCAACAAACCAGAACCCCCATCATCATGTCCTTCGCGTGTCACGGCAGGTAATGTCCTGGAAGTGCCTTCCTAGTAGCCAGCAAGCCGAAGATGACGAGGTACGGCCAGAACAGATACAAGATGTTGACCAGGAACCCCGTCGCTAACCTCAGCAGCGTCGTCGGAGCTCTCCTGCTGAGGACGGCCATGGTGTCGTGGAAGCTCGCCATGACGAACCAGGCCCCGTCCAGCAGCGCGAGGGAGGTCATCACGCAGCCCGCGATGGCCGTCGCCTTCTCCACTTTCGCGAGCAGCAGGTAGAGCGCGAACGCGAAGGCGGCGCAGAAGCTCCGCGCCGCGCACAGCAGCAGCGCCAGGGAGAAGGACACCAGCTTGATCCGCCGCCGGATGTGCACCGCCGCGACGCCGCAGTAGACGAGGCTGAAGGTGGCCAGCGTGGAGCACATGAAGGCCAGCGTGTTGGAGATCACGAACCCGTCGAAGGCGAACCTCCGGGCGAGCACCGGCGTCCCGGCGAGCGGCGGCACCGGTGCCGGTGCCGATGCCGATCCCGGCGAGGACGACGACGACTTCTCCGCGTCTTCGAGGGAAAGGACGCCGCCCGGCATGGTGAAAGCCGCCGCGAATGTGGCTGTCGCGACGAGCACGGAGCCTATGCCCACAATCTGCGCGAAGTCCGTTATCTTCTGTGATTCCTCCTTCTCGTTTAGACAGGGATCGAACTCGTTCATCTGATCGCGCCGACGGTTGGCAGGCAGAGCATTTGCAAGGGTCAGCATCTCAAGTATCCGACGATGTGCTGTCTGCCATTAGATAGAAGAAACACATACAAAATTAGATATTGTGTGTGTGTGTGTGTGTGTGCGTGTGTGTGCGCGTGTGTGTGTGTGTGTGTGTGTGTGTGTGTGTGTGTGTGTGTGTGTATATGAAACTCTTCATATATCAACCCAAAGAAATGCATGCATGGACAAGCAATTGCAAAGTGTTTTTTTTCTTTAATTACCAGTCCGAAGTAAAATCCGGATTGAACTTTCCCGTGGGCTAGATCCATCGGAGTTTTGCCGTCTTTATTCTGCAAATTGATGTGGACATATTTGTTCCTCATGAGGCATCTGAATATGTCCACATCCCCTTCCATGATAGCCAGGTGCAAGGCCGTGTTCCCCTTGTTGTCCTGAACATTAAGCATGGACTTGAACGAATGCCGCCAGCGTAGGCACACGAACTGCACCACTCTGACGTGCCTCTTCTTGACGGCAACATGAAGGAAGGTGCGTCCCATGGCGTCGCGCAGTCCAGCGCAGCCAGGGTATTTCGTTAGCAAGGTGATGATGGGCACCATGCTGTCTGTCGACGCAGCGACGTGCACCGGGAACAGGCCGCTGATGTCCGGTTGAAACGCTGAAGCTGGGTCAGCTTGGAGGAGTTGAGAGAGTGGATGCTCAATCAACTCGTAGAGTTTTGTTAACCATCCCTGAGGCAAAAAGTAGGAACCGCAGGGAAAACTCTCGTAGTTGCTTGCGCTGAAAACGAAAACTGAAAAATGGAGGGCAGGGTCTTCTCTTGATGCAGCGAAGTGCATTGGTGTACTTCCACAGATGTCTCTTTGCTGGACGAGGGCCTTGTTCCACTCAAGCAGTAGTCTTGTCGTTTCTGCGGGGTCACCATGAAATGTGTTAGGCCATGTTTGGATCCTCTAGGTCTAAAGTTTAGTTGGAGCTAAAGTTTAGTTGACTAAAATTTAGGTGGTTAAAGTTTAGTCATGCCCGTTTGGATCTAGAGGTAAAGTTTAGCAATTAGCAGTTAGAAAAGTCACTTTTGCCCCTAGACTCCTTAGGAACCAACTATAAAAGTGGAAAAGTAAAGATAATTTAGTCTTTAGACATCTCTTATCTTTACTTTAGTCCATAAAAGTTGGGTTTAGCTGACTAGTGAACTTTTGGGTAGTTGGCCTACGAACTAAAGTTTATCTCCCACTTTAGTATCCGATTGGTTCCAAATGGATTAAACTTTAGTCAGCTAAACTTTAGTCCATAGATCCAAACAGGACCTTAGTCAAACGAAACAATAAAAATTTTCTGCATTAAATTAAGGATACAGTGAAATAGTAGCTAGAGTCTAGACTTAAGTGGCAGAAAAATTCCAAATCCTCAAGAAATGCAATATTATCCAACAGTTTCTCGACCTCACTTCCCACTCCTTTTCTATCCAATTCCAGCCAGACTTTAGAGTAGTATAAGTAAAGTAGGGAAAAACAATCGGAATATATATTCCCAAAAAACAAGTATGGTTATAATAAGAAAAGGATGGAAACAAGAGCACTTCACTTTTGTCGTTGAGCACAGCAGCATGCAAGGCGTTTTGCCCATCCGGGCCGGAGTAGGACAGCTTCCCGTCATGTTGGTGCAGCTCGCGAGCCATGTCGCGATGACCCAGCGAACAAGCCAGGTACAGCGGCGAGGTGCCATCTTTTGCGTCCATACCAGCGAGCTCCTTGCTCTCGTCCAAATTCAGGATGGCCCGGACCATTTTCTTGTCGCCGAATCGTACCGCCTCGTGCAAGACCGTCTCCCCGCGCTTATTCTGCATCTTCAGGAGTTCCCTCGCCTTCTCGTCGCCGCCGCCACTTTTGTCATCGGCGACGAGTTTGATCAGGCAAGCGACCATCTTCCTGTTCCCGGCCCGTGCAGCGCAGTGCAGCGGCGTGTCGCCGTTGCTGTTGGTGGCGAACAGCAGATGCGGGGCCTTGCCGTAGATCGCTGCCGCGTTCGCCCAGTGGCTTTTGCTGTTGCCGGCGGCCGCCGCCACGTGGAGCGCGGAATCCGCCTCCTCCGTGACGATGGCGTCCTCCAGCAGCGCGGAGTCGTTAGTGCTGTCGATGTCGATGGCGAGTTCACGAGGCGACGATGCCGCCGCCGCCGCTCCTTGCCCCTTGCTCAGAAGCTCGTCTAGCAGCAGCGCCTGGCACTGGCAGTCACCGGAGGTTGCGGCCATGAGCAGACTGGGACGCCGCCTGACCAAGCCGGTGCTTGACTCCATCACACCAGTGTTTCTACTGTGCTGTGTGTATATGGTGGGACTGTGAGAGGAACAGCAACATGAATACATATATATACTGATAAGAGCATCTCTAAGATATCCTCATAAATTTGATCCCACGAACTTGTTTTGAGGAGCAATCAAAAAATTACGAAGGACAATTTTTCTTCCCTCCTCCAACAATCACTCCCTAAAAGTGGATCAAAACACACTTTTGATTGGATCACGTCAGCATTTGAGGCCATAAAATATTAATTTCATTGGAAAAAGAAGGAATGGGAGCCCCAATTCTTCACCTGTTTGTAGCTACAAATAGGCGAGTTTAGGAGCTATGAAAAAACTAAGAGTGGTTCTGGGATCCTGCTAGAGATAGTTTTTTTGATTGAATCCTAATATTTTGATTTAAAGGAGATTTATAGGACTTTCTTGGAGATGCTCTGACTGTTGTGTTCCATGTGAAGACGATATATATTCTTTGTGTATGACCATAACCTGTCTTCTCATTGTGCTGAATAAAATATATTCTATGCTTTCCAGCAATAATCAAACTCTGCAACAGGCATACGGTTCCTGATTTGCAAAATATGAATGAGATTCCTTAGATAGTGAAGCATTATAGAAGGGTGGGCTCGATCCGAACTAGAAGACGGACATTTCTAGTTATATAAGGCAAAATTAGGGGACAACTCATCAAGTTGTTCTGTCCAAATACAAGACGGCGCTGACAGAAAAAGACTTCAAAATCATTCTTAGTGGGCAAATTACCCACTTATTGAACAATAATACTGCCAGGAGGAAACAAAACCATGATGCCAGAAGTGACGAGCACATTACGAATCAACACATCTCGTCCTATAGACCTTTCATTGGAGATGAACTTATTCTTTGGCATGACACGAGATGTGATTTCAACCATGTTTTATGAAGGCGCCTTTACATTGTAAAAGGTGCACATGAGAACATTCAGTGCTTGCCAAGCACGGTTTTATGAAGTGTATTCCCCCCCTTTATCCAACTACAGCTCAAATGAGGTAGTAATGGACATTGGTTGCTCGCCGAGTGGGCATCTGCGGGAGGATGTATCCATGTCCCTTATTTGCTAAATTCTCCTCCAAGAAAGCTAAGAGAGGCTTAGCAGATTAATTGTGTAGGTGTTTCAATTTACAAATACATACACAATTGTGTCCATCACTTGTGTTGACTGAAGAGACCAATGAGGGCCCATTCGGTTAATCGTCTTCTAAGAGCATGTGAAGGGGATTGGATGGGATTGAATAATCTACAAACCACATAAGGTTTGAGAGAATCCCCCTCGATCCCTTGCAACACCATCCAACCCTCTGTTAACCAAAACACGGGGTCTAAGGGAAAGGTACTAAACACTGGGAATATTGTTTTATGGAAAAATCTATCTGACCACCGGTTGCTCGCTTGGTCGATGTAGCGACCAGCGGGCGCACCATTCGCAGGCCGCGCGGCCAGCAGAAGGCGGCAAGCCGAGCGCTCCATCACGGGCCTTGCGGGTTTGCGGCTATCAGGAAGCAAGCCGGCGCACCAGTCGCGGGCCTCGTTTTGCATGGGGTTGGTTGTACCTGGACTGGTAGCTTGATCATGTGATCTAGCTACCGGTAGCCCGTAGTGGTGTCCTTGTTTTATAACAACTCATTCACGATACAAAATCAAAAAGGAAATGATTCCTTATTGGTACGTGATGTCTCAAGACTGTCATAGGTCTTTCTTTATTCTTATCCATCCTTTTCTTTAAAGTCGTAGAAGCACCGCCCTTTTCTCTCCCGTAGCGACACACGTCGCCCGTTCCCTGTAGAAACTACAGTTCCCGCCCTCCTCGGAGCCGTCCGATCTGCCTGCTCGCCTGAGTGTCGTCCGATTGCAACTCCTCGAGAGAGATCGGTGCAGTCACCCCTCCCGATTCCCGAACCCGATGAGCCATCTCGCCCCCGCCGCCACCCCTGCCGGCCACCGTCTCCGATCCGCGGCGCCCCTGCTACGGCCTCCCTGACCTCTTACCTCTCCTCACCGCACTTCGCACCACCCGGGCTGCTCCTCGCCGCTGCCGCTCCCCGCATCTGCGGCTTATCAACTCCACTCCCCTCGCCGCGTCCGTGCTGCCTTGGCTCTGCCGCCTCGACGACGGACGGAGTTGCCACTGTTGCAGTGTCGACTCCAGCCCCCGCCGAAGCTGCCGGGAACTCCCTAGATCCTTGGCTCTCTTTTCATCTGGACGCACTGGTATCTGATTTGGTGTTGCTCACCCCTGAACTGGATTCTTCCTGCTCTTAGGTTCCAGCTAACGGCAGCGAGGTCGCTCCTCAAGTGTTTGCTGAAGGTGCAACCGTGTATTCCTGCTTTGCCTCTGGATTTCTGATTCGGTTCCTGTGGCCTGTGTTAATACTTGGTAACATATTCCTTGATGACGCTAACCTGTTTATGAATTAACATTGCTCCCAAACTTAGATGTTGAATTTGTTCTTCAACAATTTTAATGGTAACTGTCAGTGAGAATATTTCCCATCGGCAGTGACAGTATGCCAACAGTTTGCTGCTCGCAGTGCCGTGCTGCTCTTTGTACATAAATAAAACCTTTAATGAGTTTGGTAGCTAACCATGTGTGCCTCATTTTTTTTTTCTTACTTAATGTTTCATAATGCAGGAGCATCACGTATAGTTAAAAGGTTTATTGCTACCTAGCAAAAGTGTCAGGTTATACCTGCCTGATAATCCTACATGCTTACCATGCTCAATGATTTTGCATGTGTACTTGCCTAGCATATGTGTCCGGCGCTTTAATCTTTGGGGACCTCTGTTTTCGATGGTTGGTTCTTGACAATATTCACATGTGTTCTTGGTGTTTTGCAGAGCGACCAAGCTAGCAAAATTCCAGTCTGTGGTTGTGTTGAGATGCCAGGTGCAATTATGTTCTTTTCTCAACTTGCAGCTCTAGAGATTGAATATTGATTGGTTCAAGAAACTAATATATGAGAAGCTCAAAGTTTCCTATCATTGTATTCGGCAGAGACATTATCGGCAGAAGTTTCTTGCTGCTAGCGATCTGGAGCAGCAGAAGGAAACAACTAACACGTTCTCTAATAGCTAAAGTAATGCTGGAATCAGCTTAGAGATCTCATGTTTCTGAAATGAGGTGTAGATTGCTAATCCCCTTGGCAAGGTAGTAGGCTCGCTGTCAGCCTGAACTCAGCTTCACTGTGGCATGTTGGCGTCCACTTACTCAGGTACCACATTGCTCTCTCCATGCTTGAGACTTATAAATAGTTACCTCAGTTATCTCAAATCTACGATCATCCAATGACTATACTTGATTCACAGGAAACAACCATGGAACTTACTATTGGTGAAGCATTCGGTTTTACTAATAAAAACATTTAGTGCAAATGTAGTTGGCCATGCCTATACAACTGCGACTTTTTATTCTTGAGGCATACTGTGCCATATCATAAGAAGGCAGGCGTTATGATTGAAAAAAAAAAAAAACTAAGTATCAGTTAGCCTATTTCATATTGAAATTAGTGATTTCCTCTAGGGGCTACCATAGTTGCTCCAACATAAACGTAGCAAAAAAAAAAAAAAGAACAGATTACCATTCCAGTTTTACAATGCTAGGCAATCTGCTTTGAAAAAATACGATGAACCTCAGCTCTACTGATATTTTTGTATCACATACCTGTCCATTGTTATCTATCTTTCTCTATAATCCTAGAGATGGGTCCCGCGCTGTTACTGTTACACTGTTCCGATAGAGATTTTCTGGCTAGGCTCCGATCGATAGTCGATACGCCTCGCGCCAGTTCAACCTCTATACTCCAGAAGCATCCAGCTCCATCCG
The DNA here is from genome assembly GCA_012490785.1 of Eragrostis nindensis. Taxonomy (NCBI): domain Eukaryota; kingdom Viridiplantae; phylum Streptophyta; class Magnoliopsida; order Poales; family Poaceae; genus Eragrostis; species Eragrostis nindensis. The sequence goes on along the minus strand of JAAXCT010001891.1, from coordinate 10,784 downwards.
GCCATCCCCATTCCCATTCCGTTTTCCTCTCCTCCCGATTCTTGCTCAAATGCTCTGCGCCGCCGATTCGCTCACCGACGCCGCCGACCCGCTCCCCGGTTTGCACGGGACCAGCGTCAACGCCCCGTCCTCCTCTCGCTGCTCGACTGGTTGCCTCAGTCCTCCTTCCTAGCGCCGTACCTACTTATCGCCCACGGTGGACCAGGTTGTGGCGCCCTACAGCTCTCCCACTCCCCCGCTGGTCCGCACCTCTTCGACTTTGGCCACTGCTGCCGCCGCCCTGACCGTCGTGGATATGCGCCGCTGCTGCAGGTTGGCGGTTCTGGGCCCGAAGGATCCTCCGCTTCTTTTCCATTCAGCCTGACGCCCGGGTTGATCGTTGTTACTCTTCGATTCCAGAGCGCGGCAGCCAGATTGCTGCTTCACACTTTGATTGAGAGATAGGTATGGCCATGTCTGCCTGCTTTGCCTCTTGATTTGGGATTCAGTTTATGTGCTATTCTGACTCCCATATTCATTGATGTCCAGCTGCTTACGTCTTTTTTTTTTTTTTTTTTTTTTGCGAAGGACTTACGTCTGATTTAGCCCTGAAAGAGCTGTTGAATGTTTCTCTAGCGATTTTAATCTTACCTGCCCATGAAAGAGTTCGGTTGGCAGTGACAGGCTGCAAGGAATTTGCACTTTCGGGTGCCATTCTTTCTGCTGCTATCGTGTATAGTTTCAGGGGATATCTATCTATCAAAAGTGTCAGCTTATATAGCCGCCTGACAAATGACAATCTTAAATTACCGTGAACTATATTCACATTTGTTACTTCCCAAGCATGTGTGGGGTGCATTAGTAATTTAGGAGTATTGTTTTCCGTGCTTGGTTCTTGACTTTCAGCTGCAGCTATGCACTAATTTGTTCCATAGAAAGGCTGTGTCTTGAAGTATTTCAGTCGGTATCAATGATGATATCAGTTTTCCGTACCAATACTCTACTGCCTACCTAATGCTGAGGCGACATCACTCTCAGTTTGCATTAATTTTTCACTCATTGCCGATATCAATCAAATATGCACCAAAGCCATATATAGTAGTGTATATGGAATCAAAATATATAAAACCACTTGAAAGTTCTGTTACATGTTTGATTCCTTTGTCACCACGTGCCTTATGCTATCCCTTCATAGATTATCGTTTTGTCTCAAGAAACCAAGAATTGTTATTGTTGTCCACGATCACCGACTTAGATGTTATCGTTTTGAATTTCCGTTTCACTTTTCCATTACAGATGCAAATATTATCATATACTAATATAAGCATTATGATTTCTACCTTTTACAAATACCTGAACAATTGTTGTTCATCCATGTTACTGAAATCAGAGTTCATGTTGATCATCAATGCAGAATTGCCATTGCTTGGATGCTTAAGCCCTGAAGATTTGAATGTGATGCATCTTGCAGACTGGAGCAGCCAATAATTTTTGAAAGGCAATGATCTTTTATGTACCTGTCAGCAATTTTAATTCATCAATAAACTTCAGCTAATATGCCTGAGTGCCTTAATCCCTTGAATGATTTTAAATTTTTAATGCAGAGGAAGTTTGTATTGACAGAATGTGGGGAGCAGACTATTTCAGTTATACGAAGAAGTCACTTCCATCATCCTTCCACGTGTATTGCCTTCCAGTGTTCAAGTGTAGGCTTCAATGCGAGGTACAGATCAAAAAGCACCATATGTTGGCATCATGGTTTTATTTCAACCTCTGCAGCAACATCTGCTGTTGTTAATTATTGTTTGGCACACTGATTGTTAGCCTGGAATAGTAAAGATAGACTTTTGCTATCTTAGTGCTCTATTTGTTGATTATACTTCCTTTTTCCTATGTAGTTTTAAAATGACTTGAATTGTGCTTGCGTGCGTCAAGTGAAGCCATTTGTACTATCATCAGTTCATCACAATGATGCCATCGTCTTTCGTTCAAATGATGAGACTTTACAAATTATAGATCAGCTACTTGAGATTCTGTAAAGTATGTATCTACATCTCTAATTATTTCTCTGTCAAAATGTTGTCTGATGTTACTGATCTCCTGGATTGGTATTTTATATGTTCTGCTTTTGAGTATATTAGCCTTGCAATTCCTAAAATCAGCATTCTTGCTTCTCTGTTGATCAACTGCATGTTCGACGAAACAATTATCCGTGTCTACAACTGTGTTATGCCTTCTATGCAAAAAAGAAAAAAGAAAAAAAATGAGAGAAAAATAAGGAGAAGTATGGATCACACCCTACTTTAAATATTTCGTTCCATTTCTTACCATATTAGCCAAGCAGAAGCGAAAATATATTGGTGTGAACTTGACTTTAGCAACATGGCATGAATAATATTCTGATTGAAACACACCGCTTGGTCTTCTAAATTCAATATCATCCACATTTTTTTTATTAAACAACCATGTTTGCTTTTCATTAAAATTTAGTGTTATACTCTTTTAGTTTAATATGCCTGTTTATGCCATTTTCTAATGAAATTTGATGACCCGGGGCAACGCCCGGGATTCCGGCTAGTCTACCTTTATACTTAGGTTGTATCTCGCGTGCAAGTTTAGAGCAGTAGTCGTACATAAACTTCCTCTGCCATCACTGCTTAATTCGGTCGTAAACAGAGGTGCTGTAACCTGATTTGTATTTTTTTTTATGTGGGCGGCTCTTGGGGATTAGCTGATTAATCTGTGAGTAAATATTCACTACTTTGCTTTCTAATATTACACTCTAGATTTTTTCCTCTCCTAATAAACTATTAAGCAAAAAAAGGTGAAAATTTATCTGAGCGTACTACTTCTGCTGTGACACCCTTTTATGCAAGTTATAAATGCAGGTAACATAGGCCAGTTTTTGAGGTGTATCGGTTTTCCAGTTGCTAAGTAAACTCCCTCCGAAAATAAGTTATAAACCACCATAGGCAACAATATTTTAATGAAATCTGCATCTGTTTAGTTCTGTTTAATAGTTGTATCGTGCATGTTTGTCACAGAGCTGCCATGTATGCCCACTGTATGGACAAAACGAGCCTGACCGGCGACCAGCCTTCGGGTAAGCTATGTTCTTGAAGAGAAGTTTTAGGATTAAGAAAAACGTACACTAGAACGGAGCTCTAGAGGTTCTTCCCCTCCACGGGACTACAATTTTACTCATGGTATTTTTGTACTCTTTTCCATTTTGTGAAATTCATTTGCCACGTATTGACTATTTTAGTGTACAACCATAGCTGACAAAGTTACCAGAGATATTGAAAAAGATGATGGGTGTTTCAGTGTTTTAACGTACTGTTTTATGTTGGAGGTATCCAATTGCAATTGCAGCGCATCAGTTAGGATGGTTGCGTGCCTTTCAGTACTGATTTCAGAATGGCAATCTTGAAGCAATACTCATCTGTGGCGTGATTTCAGAGTAGTACATTGCATGCTTGCTTCGAAATAATTTGCAACAATGGGATAAATTGTTTCCGTTGGGAGGCAAGATTTAGTACGAAGCGTGGAGGATCAATTCTATGATCTAATACTTATTGGTTACCACCAATTACTCATCTGGGCGTGATTTTTCAAGAAAATGTGTTTTACACTGTAATTTCGTTCTGTATACTTGATGGACCGTTTATACTTTCAGTGCCTAAATACATTACCCGCGGCAACGCGCGGGGCTTCAACTAGTTCAAAAGTGGGTCTCTCTTTAGTCATGAGTGAATAGCGAAAGGAGCAAGTATATAGCAAAACTTTATCTTGGAATCTCTTTTATGGCCTGTCTTTGTCTGTCTGTTTTTTTTCTGGTTCGATTAGAACTTTGTTCTAGGAATCCCTTTTATGGTCTCTCTCTCTCTCTCTGCACTCGATTGGCAGCTAGCTGGATTTAAAGTAGATAGATGGAGTTATCATAAAGCGAGCAGGTTTACTAAATATTGTACTCCTGATTTATTCGTTAACTGTCCATAAAATGTGTTTATTTAAAGCAAAATTGTCTGAGACACATTGAGAAATAGTGGCTTCGTCCACAATACAAGCAAGTTTACTAAATGTATTCCAGGTTTATGTCCATTAACTGTCCATGAAATGTGTTTATCTAAGGCAAAATTGTCTGAGACACATTGAGAAACCGTGGCTTCGCCCACAACACACTAACAAAGTCGAATTTATCTGCAACACACTAAGATTTTAGGGACTTTCCTCTGTGACACACTATGATCATTTAACAATTATTTTCAACTTATGTTTATCTCAATTCACAAAATACATCAGAATTTAAAACTGAGCACCAATGTACATTGTTGCATTATTTATCATTAGAAAATGGAGCCGGATATTTTTTTTCAACTGACCACACGCTTGTGATGCTGTTAGAGAGAACGCAAGACCGATCGAATTGTAATACACCTGCCTCGGGTCTTCACCTATCAACGTCTCGAGCGCCAGTATGGTCTCAATTCCGATCAACCCATCGCCATCGCCGTACCCAATTTCTGGTTCTTCTCTGAAGTCCCCGTCCCAGTACACAAGCCTCTCCGTCGTGGCCACGCCGACGCCGTTGACAAAGGTCGTCGGCACCAGTGGCACCTTGAAGTTCGGGGCCGCCAGCTGCGCCGATATATCGTGATGTGAACCCGCTAGGGTTTGGGCGTCGATCTTTCGATGAGAGAAGGGATAACTCGATTTGGGGAAGGAGACGACGTTCACGGCTCGACTACAACCGTCCAAGGACGCTGCGCCTTAGCAACCGATACACCGCTTCCAATGGTCGCCGCGATCTTGTGGGATAGCGACCACCGGCCACGAGGGCACTCGTCCTGCAAGCAATCGAAGAACTAGCAAGAACAAGTAAACAAGCACTGAATGCGAGATAGAATTGAGGTCTTAAACAACTGAAAATCAACTATGGTGGGGTTCCGAATACAAGAAGTCAGGCGGTTTAGTCAACACGCGTGCTTACAAGGAAGTAGCGAAGGCTAACTTTCAACTAATCAAAACCCCAAACCCTAATTATGCGGCGGCGGTTGTATATGAAGACTCTAGGGTCGTGCTCCACCCCCTGGACGCGCCCTCTAATGGGCTCACACAAGATACAAGGCCCAAAGGCCAAATAACGGCGGCGCAGCACCGGAACAGATTCTATATGTCGAATTGTTTTGACAATTCCCGACGACTCCGGATGAATTTTGGCATGAGACTGATGCCATTGGAAAGATAATCTTCTTAGCTTTCCATCCATATAAAGAACGTCCAAATCGGACCCCGTATGTGACCTGGGCGACCGTTTTAGTGCGTACTGGTCCTGGACTCCGAAACTGACTCGAAGTCAACTTGAATTGGGCCTCCAACTTGAGTTGCTCCCCCTTGCTGGCCCCTCTACGCCCTCAAGCACCTCTCCAACTATCTCACCATCATCTCCATGGTTCCTAACAATAATCATTTCCTTAGGTAGCAACTTATTCTCAAAACCATATATAAAAGACATGAGGAACGAGCTCACCGATAAATCTGATTGTCGTTTTCTAGCTCTTGCGGTTGGACCTTGCGTGTTCAGCGGAGAAGTGTTGGTCGTATCCGACATGGTGATGTCCTCATCATTCTCCCCTTCTTGATAGCAAACCGTCCTCGGTTTGGCATCACGGTTTAAGTTCAAGTGTAGATTGTGATCAAGTTCTTTCAAATATAATTCTTGAGTTTGCACTATTGCGTATGGCAGCAAACATTGCTCCCCTTCTTGATTTTTGACCTGCAACTTATAGCCAATAGAAGAGAAACTAGATATGGTGCTGTTAGCATGAATACAAGTCATCGTTCGATCACTCGAGGACTCCATCAATGGTGTTTTCAAATCTGTACAAATATATAACCGATGCACCATGTATTTATCATTTGCATTATATTTGCCAATTGCATGAAAAAAACAATGATCCAAACATGACAAACTAGATTTCTGATATAATTCCTTCACTAAACTATTCAGGTCACAAAGAACATCAAATTCTATATAACCTAAACAATTTAAAGAATATATGATCTTCAACTCTTTTTCCTCACTATCAATGCAATGAAATCCTTTAACTTCAGCATGTATATCATTTTCAACAGATATAAGTGAAGCACATTCATGAACTAGTTGTGTTGTGGATATAAGTGAAGCATGATCATCACACAACTCTTCTTTGTCACAAGCAACAATATAATCATCTTGTAACAAAGAAAATTCAGCAGTAGCATCCACTAATGATTGCTCCAAACTAGGAGGCGAAGTGGATAAATTCAGCACCAAATCGTTAGGTTCACATGGAGCCACAATTAGCTCTTGTGCGTCCTCATTCACATGTTCGGTTCAGCACAAACAAACGTACCTTTTTCTTCCTCTTCTTTTGATGGGTATTCATCCAAATCATTATTGTTCTGCCCAAGGTTAGTCACAGTAGAAAACGGAACAAAAGGCATCACATCCATAGAATTTTTCTCATGACAAGAGTATAAAATTTCAGGTTCCTCTCTCAAAGTAGTAGCAAGCTGAATCTCAATCTTGGAAGCAAGCTCAATCAAACAAGAGAGGGAATCATATGTTTCGTGTTTAAGGATGTCCTTAATTTCAATATTAAGCCCTCTCAAAAATCTATTCTCAATAGCTTCTTCACATTCTTCTAAACCACAACGCAAGATACGAGATTTCAGATCATGGTAGTCTACCTCAACAGATTTATCACCTTGTATTAAGCATTCTAATTTTGCAAGCATATGATCAGCATAATATTCAGGAACAAAATCTTCTCTAAAAATTCTTTTCATGGCCTTCCACGTTTCAGGGGCTTTATTATGTCTACATAAGTGCATCCACAAAGTCGAAGCATAATCAGTTAAAATAGTAGAAGCAACTTTCACCTTTTTCTCTTCAGACAAATCTGTTTTATTAAATTCTTTATCAACAGCTAGCTCCCAATCAATATATGCCTTGGGATTATACTTACCAGCGTATGAAGGCAAGTGCTGAATGATGTCCTGAATATGAGGGCGTCCTTTGTTCATCTCAACAATCTCCGTATCACCTGCCATGATTAGATGAAAACAAGGAACACACAAACAATATGTATCCTAGGATGTAGCTGGTGTATTTCTCTCAATCTCAACTTGTTCAAACAAGCTCTTACAAGTTCTTACCTTGCTCAAACAGGAGGTGATGGCAACCAACAAGTCGGCAACCGTGAAATAAAGTGTACCGGTGCCGCAGCAACAAAACCTGTCAAGCTATAGTCGGATATGTGGAGCTATAGGTGGGCTGAAAATAATGCACAAGGAAATACTAGCACCACATTAGTATAAAAGCAAGCTGAGTAATTGTTCAACGGTGGTACTGTGCTGGTCCTAGCCTAGACCGTGCTAGAGACGCGAGCCTAGACACAAAGGAAGCCACAAAGCACACACCGAAAACAAGATGAAACACAAAGATCAGCCCGTTTCCTTTCTTTTTCTTTTCCTCTTTTTTTTCTTCTCTTTTCTTTTTACTCTTTTTTTCTTTCTTTTTTTTCTTTCTTTCTCTTTTTTCTTTTAGGGCAACCTCAGAAACTGATCATGTGCACAAAAGAAGCCAAAGAGCAATTTAGCACACACAGGCAATTCAGCAGGGATATAGCAGCAAAAGATCTCTGCACTAAAAAATTAATTGTGCATAGCTCCGAATAGATATTGATGTGCGACCAAAAGCAATGGAAATTAGACTTGATAAGCTTTCCGTGAAGTGCTAGAACACCCCCATCGGAGTTCGTATGTGGTCGTGGTGGCCGTCGCAAGTTGGTACTGTTATGCAGTCTGAACTGCGCGTGACAAGAACTCGAAACTCTAAACAATCAAACACTAAGACCAGCAACTCGACACAAACCGATGTAACCAAAAACTCAACAAGCTAACTAAGCAGCAGTAGCAAAAGGCTCAAATGGTTTATAGGATTATGGTAAACTAATCAATTTTTTGGCTGTTTTTGGACGATAGGAAAAAAAAAAATTCAGCAAAGAACGATAAATCTGATTGTCGTTTTCTAGCTCTTGCGGTTGGACCTTGCGTGTTCAGCGGAGAAGTGTTGGTCGTATCCGACATGGTGATGTCCTCATCATATCGTACAGCGTCGCTGGCTATGAATTTAAGGTTCTGGGTTAAAAAGATCCTCTCGCATCTCTCCAAGTCCCAAAGCACATATTAAGAGATGAACCACACTCATATGGTGACCGGCTCCATGTGTAAGAGTGGGGAGGGGGTTCAATGGTTTTTTGGGCCTGCCTTAGAATATCTTTTTTTTTCTTAATGAAATGATGCGAGGGTGGCTTGCCCGTCGAGTTTTTTAAACATAGCCAGTATGTTAAGAGTATTTTTTTTCTCCAAAAATCATATGTGTGACAGGCTAGCCAACTCGAGCAATGATTTATCATACGCTTGAAATATTTAACAAGTCATCAGTTTGTCCTCCACTTAGTTATATACCAACTTGTTGTCGGAGCATGTGTTGCATATATGACAATAGTTTAGAAGCAAGGTGCGTGGCTCATTACATTTGTCCACTTTACAATGTTATTCAAAACAAAAGATTATACACAAAGCTGTTTGGCCTTGTTAATATTAGTAGATATTCACATCCAAGCTACAATGACTACTACTATTTCAAGTATACCTCTTTTTAATTACTTTTTCCATGCATTATTCTATATGATCAGAATTACCTGGTGATGCATTGAGCTCAACAATGTCTAGGTTTTTTTTGTTCGGCTCACTCGCTACAAAATATTAAGCACCATTTTGTGTAACTAGAAATCCTTAGGGAATTTTGCGAATATGTGTTTTCTTGTAGTTAACTACCAATTTCAAACTACTAGATCTTTGACATCCTGTTTAAATTGTGATTTGTGGGTGCAAATGATAATGTAATTTTTATTCGTTCTAGTACATACTCCCTCTGGTTTTAAATTGTTGACGTTTGACTATTTTTAACTTTCGTTTGACCTTTCGTCTTATTTAAAATATTAGCTTAAATATGCAAAATTGTAAGTTATATTTCAATTTCCTTCAGTGATGAAACTAATCATAAAAAATATATGATTAATTATTAAATATTTTGAATAAGACGAATGGTCAAACGTAACTCAAAAATAGTCAAACATCAACAATTTAAAACTAGGGGGAGTATTTTTTTCGAGTGATCATATCTTCTGTATATTTCATTTTTTTCTTTAACAAAATAATTGGGCAGGTTTATGATGGAATATTTACATAGGCTTGACACAAATTGATTGGCTTTGTAGAGTGACCATTTTGTTTTTTTTAAAAAAAATATTCTTGCTAGTTTGATACTCATTACTGTCAATACGTGTATCATAACATAATTGAATCGCACAAACACTACATAATTAATGTGTTTGGATATTAGGGTAAAAGTCCGCAGACATGTTATTTCATATCATTTTGGTTACGTTTATAGTGCTTCAACTTTAACCAAATACTACCTAATTAATTCATCTATTTGAGTTAGAGTTTATCTAGAGATAGAATGTATTTTTCATTAACATGTAGACACAATAGTAACTAATTATTATCATGTTTTATTTAAAGGTTAAATGATCTATTTCTAATATGTAACTTCGACTTGTCGATCTCCTTTATTCACATTTTAAACACAACCATGTTCACATATGTTTCAGAATATTGTTCTCTAAAAATGATATACATGACAGTATAGCCAACTCAACAATGACTGATCTCTTGCAAAGAAATATGTAACTCATCATCAATTTGTCCTCCACTTGAGATGCTAACTTTTTGTTGGAGCATGTCTTGCATATAATTTAGAAGCAAGGTACGTTCAGGTTCATTACATTTGTCCAGTTTACAACGTTGTTCAAAACAAAAGAAAGCACATGAATTGTCTGGCATTGTTAACTACCGTAGATATTTACATTGAAATATAATTAATACACTAATATTATCAATTGTTTAAGTCGGTTCTTTTTTATAAAAAAATCATTATACTTCTTTAATTATATTTAATTATATAGACACCCACAACACATGCAGACATCACCATCAAGTTATCAGTCATAAAATATATCACATATAACTTTATACAAAAATTATAAGCTTAACAATCAGTTTAAAAAAGCATCACCAACTTTATGCAAAAGTTTTAAAGCTTACAATCAGTTTAAAAAAAGCCATCACCATCATTGTCAGTCGTAAAATGTATCACATGTAACTGCACTAGGATTTTATGCTGATGTGCATGTTCTCTCGAGCATAGCACTCCTAGTCACCTAGGTTTTGTTAGTATTATTCTTCAGATGTGTAACGTGCTAGTATTATTCTTCAGATGTGTAACGTGCCAGGCTTATGCCCGCGTAGACACACACTATGAACCACACCTACACGGTAACTCGCTTACACTCTCATCCTCACTTCACGTAAAATGATTAATGCAGAGTTATCATGCATTCTGCTCTCTAGCTGAATCATCTCTCTTTACAGATGTGTACTATTTATGTGGTATTATTTTTCTTACACCTCTACAAAGCTGTCATGCACAAAGGAGAGGCCAATAGGCTTTTAAGATGGAAAAGATCACGATCAGAGGCCAATTAAATAACTGTTTTGGCTGCGTTGAGTGGAGCAGATTCTCTCGATAAACAGCGAGAATCACAACGGATACAAAATGAAACGACGGCACAACATGTAGTGTGAGGTACTACTACAGTACATGATTATTCGACACGGGCAGCTTTACTCCC